>JACTAS010000164.1:0-37024 GCA_014884825.1 Fusarium sp. 190-020-2 | reverse complement strand
AGTTATAGAAGTTATAATAATTATAGGATTTAAAGGAAATATTATTTTAAAAAGGATTATAAGGAATTATAAGCTAAAGATTACTAATATAAATATAATTATAATATCCTTTATAAAAAATAAGCTTAAGATAATTAGCTAAATAGAAGCTAAGGTATATTTAGTAAATACTTAAATATTATTATACCTCTTTATAACTCTAAAAGCTATAATATTAATCCCTTTTATCCTTAATATACCCTTTATTAAATTTACCTAAGCTATATTTAACTATTTATTATAAAATAATTTAATACTTTTAATTTACTAACTAAGGAATATAAAGTTTATTACCTTAATAGCATAATTAATTAAGTAAGAGCTAGTAAAGACTAAAACTAAAGGATTAGTTATTTTAAAATAAATATTAATTCTTTTATTAAGATAAGAGTTAAGGATATTATAGGCTTAAAAGAAGATAATATCTTATTAATTATTAAGGCAATAAGCTAAGAATTTATAAATAAGGTTATTAAGCTAATTATATAAGAAGATATAAAATAATATAAGGAAGTCCTTAAGAATATAAGTTAAGAGATTAGATAATATATAAAGCTAGTAGTTATAAAGAAGAAAGCTATTAAAATAAGAAAAAAAAAGAAAAAAGGAAAAAAGGACTTAAAATGCATTATACCCCTAGATCTTAATAAGCTAAAGTCTAAAACTACTAATATTAAGGTTAATATAATATATAAGCATAAAGGAGTTAAGATTTATTTAGTAAATAATATACCTTTAGATAGTTTAGTTTTAAATAATAACCTTCTTTAAAAGGAAAAGAAATAAGCTTAAATTAAGGATATGCTTAATAATACTATAAAGTATATTAAGTAAATTACTTTAAAGTTCTTAAAATTAAAATAAGGAAGTTAATTAAAGGGAAAGAGGCTTAAGAAACTAAAAGATTAGGTAAGTAAAATACTAATTATAGCTAAACTTAATATATTTCTTAAGATTATATATAATTAAAAAGTAATACTAGCCTAAGACTTTATAAAATATAAATAGCTAGATTTAATTATTACCTTTTTATAAGTACTAAAAGTAGTCTCTTATAAGGTATAATAAATAAAAAATATCTTAATTTTAAAAAGATATAAAGTAATAGTTATTAGATTACTAAAAAAATGGCTTATATAAGGAGTACTAAAGGAATCTTATAAAGCCTATTAAAACTCTTAGTTTTTAGTTATTAAGAAAGATAAAAACTTTTATTTAATTAACTTTATAACTTTTATAAATAAGGTAATTATAAGGGATAGCTTATCCTCTCTTTATATAAATAAATTCTTAATAGATTTTACTATATATAAAGTTATATTATTATTAAATTTCTTTTTAAGATATAATTAGTTTCCTTTTAATAAGAAAAGCTAAGATATAATTATATTTAATATACTAATAGGACTATTAAGAATATATAGTCTTTTATAAGGAGTAATAAACTTTATTACCTAGTTTATAAGGAATATTATTTATATTTTTAGAAATTTTATTCTAAAAGTCTATAAGGCCTTCCTTAATAATATTTATATTAAGGAATTAATTATAACTTATAATAAGAAAGAGATTACTTTTAAGGTTAAAAGGTATATACTTAAGTATTTTATTAATATTAATAAGGTCTTTATTAATATTAAGCTCTTAGGCTATATTATTACTAGTAGTAAATTATAATTTTACTAGAAAATTATAATAATAGTTAAATATCTTTATAAGATAAATAGTAAGGTATTAAATAATATTAAAGTAATTAAAATTATAAAGTAAAAGAGTTATATTAATATAAGGAAGGTATAGTTATTTTTTAAGATTACTAGGTATTATAGGTAATAAATCTATTACTTTATATAAATTACTAAGCCTCTTATAAAGCTGCTTTAAAAAGATATTAATTTCTATTAGGGCTAGTTAAAATAAAAAGTAATAAATACTCTAAAGGCTAAAGTTATATAACCTTTACTTCTAATTACCCTTAACTATATTAAGAAAGCTAGAAAGGTAGTTTTTATAGTTAATACTAGCCTTATAGGCTAAAAAGCAGTATTAATATAAGTAGTTAATAGTAAGAAATAACTAATTTAGTTTAAATTAGGTTTTTAAAATAAAGCTAAGTCTATATATAATATAATAAAGAAAGAGTATTATATAGCCTTATATATATTTTAATAGCTAAGAGGAATAATTTATAATATTAAGTTTATCTTTAAGATAGATATATAGGTCCTTATATATTAGTTAAATAGGAAAGTAAATAATATACCTAAATTGCTAATTCTATAATAAATTAGCTACTTCTTACTCTTTAACTTTTAGGTCTAATATATATTAAAGAAGAAAAATAAAGTAATTAATAGCTTATTAAGGAAGCTTATAAGACTATTTAATTAATTAGATATTAAGGTTAAGAATAATATTAAAGACTTTATTAACCTTTATTTTAATATAATTAAGATTAATAAAGTACTTAACATTCTAAATAGAAATTATTTACTAAAGTTAAAATAATTAGCTTAATACTTAATAACCTTAAAAAGGCTACTTAATATAATAAATTCTTAATACTATATTATATAAGGCTAAAATAAGAATTTCTTTATATAAAGATATTACCTCTAGAAATGCCTTTATTAATATTAGGATTAGCTTTTATTAATAAAAAAAGACTTAGTAATATAAAAGTAAGTAATTAAATAGTATTATAAGGTAAGTAGCTATAAAGGATAGGATATTATAATAAACCTTATTAAAAAGAGGTATTATTAGAAAAACCTTTAAAAAGAAGTTACTATTACCCTTTATATATACCTTATATATTAGAAATATTACTTATAAAGACCTCTTAAAAAGGTTTAATATAATATACTAGCTAATCCCTTTATTAAGGTCTATTTTAATATATAATATATACTTAAGGACTAAAGATATAAGTATTTACTTAAGGTATATTATAACCTTATAAGGTAAATAGAAGTAAAGCTATTAAAGGTATTATTAATAAAAGTTATAAAGAAATTTATTAAGAGATTAATCTTTTAATATAAGATAATATTAATTATTATAGTAAATAAGGGACTTAAGATAAAAAAAGAGTTACTTAAGGTATTAAACTTATATAATATTAAATAGGTTAAGACCTTATTATATAATCTTAAAGGTAATAGTTTAAATAAGTATATGTATAATATATTATATAAAGTCCTTAAGAAGCTATAATAAAAGGGGAAAAATATATAGGTTAAGAATTTTAAATATGCCTTATTTATAAAATAAATAGCTATAAAAGGATTATATAAATACTTACCCTTTTACTTAATATATAGCTAAAAGCCTATATACCTATTAGAAATTAAATACCTTACTTAATAATTAATTAATTAAAATAAGGTATATATATTAAAAGAGAGGTTATAGGCTTAAATTTATATCTTAAAAATAAAAAAGGTAGATATAAATAAGGCTAAAATTAAGGTTATTAAATATTAAAAGCTTATTATTACCTAATATAATAAAGAGCTTAAGTATAAAATTAAAAAGTAATTACTAGAAGTTAAAGATCTTATCTTAAAGTATAATATTTTTAAGGTAAATAATATATTAATTAGGTATATAATAACTAAAAAATAACATAGTCCTTTTTATATTATTAAGCACTACTTAGGTATTAATTTCTATACCTTATAAGAGCTAGGAGGGGAGCTATTAAAGAAGTTAGTATATAAGGACTATTTATATAAGTTTATATAAGATAAGGATAGTTAGTAAATAAGTAAGGAAGATCTAAAGCTAAAGAATAAAGATAAAAAAAATAAAAAAGATAATTTTAAAATTAGCTTTATAAAAATACTTAAAAAAGTAAATTTAATTAATTAAATAACTTATAAGGTTATTAGGTTATAGGCTGCTATAAATGCCCTTAGTAATTTAGAAAATAACTTATATAAAATTAATAATAATAAGGAAGATCTTAATATATTAAACTTAATATTAAACCTAAGTTATAAATTAAAGATATACTTTAAGGTTAAGTTAAAAGGCCTTTTAAAAAGTAAAAAAGCAACTTATAAACTAATTAATTAATTATAAATTAATTAGTAAAGGTCTTTAAAGCCTTATTCTTTAAGTACTTAATATTAAAGGGGTTAAAGTTATAATACTAAAAGTAAATTATAATATTTTACTTTTAATAAGGGAGGAAGTATATAAATAAGATAATAATAAAAAAATACTATTACTTTACTATAATAAGGAAAATAAAGAGGAAGAAAATGTTATTATAAAAAGAAGCTTATAATCTTTATAAAGCTGCTTTTAATTTTATATTTAAAGGAAAAGGAGGAAAGAAATATAAAAAGTCTAAAAAAGAAGTAAAAAAGCAAAATACCTAACTATTACTAAAATAGGAAAAGGATATAGCCTAAAAAAGGCTAAATAATTACTAATTTAATATTAAATATAAAGGATTAGATAATAAATAAGAAAAGACTGCCTTAAAATAGGCAATTCTAAGCTTAAATATAAAAAATAAAGTTAAGATTTTAGTAAAATAATTTTACTTAAATAAGGCCTAAGAACTTTAAATATAGCTATAATACTACTTAAATAAATAAAATATATATTAAATATACCTTAAATATAACTTAAATATTTTAGATAGTAATTAAATAAGTTTTAAATTTCTTAAATATAATATTAAAATTATAGATTTTCTAAATACTAATTTTATTTTTATTAAATAAAGTAAGATTTAATATAAGAAAAAGGCTATTTTTTAAAGTAAGATACTAATTAATAACTTATTTTTATACCTTTTATACTTTAAAACTTATTTCTTTTTATTAAAGATATTTTATTTCTTATTTATTAACTTATTAATCTCTTACTTAATAGCTTTTATTATATTCTTATTATTTAATTTAAAATTTTAAGGCACTAATAGCTATTAACTAGTAATATAAAGGTATAACTAAGGGTTTAATTAATCCTTAAAGACCTTATAAGGTTTATCTATAGGGAGTGCAGAACCTAATTATAAAAGGTTATTTTTCCTTAAGAAGGGAGCTTTAAGTAAGCTAGATTAAGGCTTATTAGCCTAGTAAATAGAGAGAAAGCGCTAGTTATAGTTACTTTTAGTATTTTAAATATAATTAAAATACTAATTAGTTTAAAAACCCTTAATTAAGATATAATAATAAAAAGGCTAAAGGATATACTTATTATTTTAGCTAGTTATTATAAGGTAGAAAATAATATAATTATAATATATTTTAAAATTATAAATACTAAATAAACTAATTAAAAGGGCCTTTAGTTAAGGTATACATTTAATAAACTTATAAAAGAACTAGCCTTAATAATAAGTAAACTTAGCCAGGATATATATAAGTTAAAGCTAGTAATAAAGATACTTATTAAGCTAATCTAAAAGCGCGGTATTAATAAAGCCTAATAAAGAAAGGATTTTTATTTAAAAAAAAATAACTAATTAATTAGTTATTATTATATAATTAGGAGGAGGGCAGTATATAAGCTTAATATATAAAAGGTATTATATATAATTAAAAGCCTTATTAATATAGATTTAGATATTAAATAAATTAAAGATTTATATAATTAATTAATATTAAGGTAATTTAAAAGGAAAAGTAATACTTATAATTATATAAGAAATAAATTTCTTAAATGCCTTTATAATAATTTAAATACTATTATTTTTTTAAGTTTATAAGTTAGCCTTAAAAGGTATATCTAAGCATCTCTAGAGTCTAATATTATTTAAACATTTATTGCCCCTATAGCTAGTAAAGCTTTATTAAGTTAAATTATTATAGTTAGCTGCCTTAATTGCAGCCTAAACCTAGCTGTATATATGCTAGCTAAAAAGCCCTGCTTATTAGCTGGCCCTAATCTTCTTCCTATAACCTACCTAAAAGGTCTTTTATTAACCTCTGCTATATACTATACTTTAATTATCTATTATACTTCTGCAGTAAGTTATCTAACCTAACTTCTAACTACAACTACTAATAGCATTATAGCTATACTATTATAATGCCTGCTATCTAAAAAAGCCTGCAGCTACTTAATAAGGCCTTTTATACTAAAATGCCTAATCTAATCCCTTATTTTATAGCAGCTCTTAAAGACTATAAATATAAGGATAAGCTTTATATTATAGTAATAAAGATTAGAAAGACTTAAAATAAAGAAGATAATATTACCCTTATTAGGCAAGCTACTTTAGGCTATAAGGTTCTCTTACTTATATATTATTATTATAAAGAGCTAATAATCTCTAAAGGCTACCTTAAGGAGGAGATTAAGCTACTATAGAAGCTAGAGCAATCCCTTATAGCAGGAAGGCCTATAGAGGCAAGTAATAAGGGATTTATTAAGGACCTTAAATTAGAGACTCTTATTAAGAACCCCTATAAATAGTAGCTTAATAATATAAAGAAACAGTTAGTAGAGCTAATAAAGGCTATAAAGCTAATTAACAGCTAGTAAAGACTAGGCTAGTTATGGTCTTAAACTATAAGAGCGCGAAGACAGGGGGATATTATACTGCAATATCTAGGATAGAAGCGGGGTAATTACGGGGTTTAGAGGAAAAATATATTAAGTTTTATATAAGTTTAGGTTGCCTAAAGTTAAAGACCTGAAGTCGTGACTGAATTTGGCGTCGGCGGCGAAAAGAGGATTAAATAAGTTACGAGACAGGCCACATAACCAAATAAGCAAATCAGCTGTAATATCGGTGCACTATTAATATAAACAGGGGATTAATACTTATATATTAACTAGCTATTATATACTTATAAAAGAATTAAAGAAAGCTAGAATTAATTAATCCCTTAATTTATAATATTATATATTATACTTAATAATATAAGGAAATTACTAAAAAGATATTATATTTAAATAGGTTTATAGCTTTTAATATAAATAATAAATTAATTATATCTTAATAAGGATATTATGCCCTCCTTATATAGCTATTATAAGAAATTAATAATAATTACTTTACTAATAAGGAAGCCTTAATTAGGCTATTTATTATATTATCTTATAATATAAGTAATATCTATATAGCTTATTAATATATTATTAAGGTCTAGAATAATAAGTTTTTTATAAATAACTCTTTTTTAAATACCCTTAATAACTTTATTATATAGTAATATAAGCCTAAGCTCTTTAATAATATAATAAGGGTTAATATTAATTATAAAGGATATAATAACCTAAAGAATTAAAGAAAATAAGTTTTTAAAAAGAGATTTATTAGCATTTTTATTTTTTTTTATAAAGTATTTTATTAAGTTACTATCTTATAGGATTAAGTAAAAGGTTAGTTATATATATTTAATACTTAAGAAAAAGGTAAAATCTTATATATTAAGGCAATAATCTTAGCTTAAAGGAAATAGCTTAGGATATATAAACTTCTGTATACCTTTAATTATTTTACTCCTTCTTTAATATACTAGCTAGATAATAATAGTTATAAGCCCTTAGCTATTTAATCTCTTAGTCTAGCTATATATAGCTATATTAAAGTTACCTACTATATACTTAAAGGTAATAAACCTTTTCTTATTTTAAATATTAATAAGAAAAGAAATCCTACCTAAGCTAAAGCTAAGCTATAATATTATAATTAAGTGCCTATATTATAAGAAATTAAAAGTAAGAAAGATATATAAAAGTAATATAATATAGCCTATAATCTTATAAAACTTATAATACTTAAAGACCTTAAGTTAATTATATGACAGTTGGGTTTTCCAAACAGGTAAACTAGTCCGTACTAGGTTTTGTGTTTGCAGGTTGCGTAAGGCGTGATGCTGAGCGTTGCGAAGTGTCACGTCTCTTAATGATTAAGTAATGCGTATTAGGCTTATTGATATAAAGATGCTTTAATTGATAGCTAGTAAGCTAAGTTCTATGAAAGTGCTAATGAATGTGTTCTATATACTAAAGGTAGTTGTATGGGAGCGACGTAACATGAGGTCGCCGTCGGTCCTGGAACGACGCGGTCCTGGAGCGCCGTCGTTCCTGTACTCGTCGGTCCTTGTCTGGTTGGTTGTTAAGGTGGAGTTTTTTGTGGGGTACACGTGACGTAACCGCTGAGGTCGTAACAAATTAATAGGAGCTTTTAATATTAAAAGATAAATAAGAAAGGCAAGCTAATTAGGCTTATATATAAGGTTTATATAAGGATAAAAGGAGACCTAATGCTTATTTAAGGGATTACTTAAAATATTATTAAAGATAATATATTTAATTACTTTAGAGGATATAATTATATCTTTATTATAAGGCTTAATTAAGAGATTAAATTCTAAGGGTAATATAAACTTAAAAAGGTAAGATCTTTTATAATTTAAGGTATTATAACCTAGAGGAAAGAAAGCCTATATAAAGAAAGCTTAAGGATAATATTAATAAGGATAAGAGACCTTTAAGCTAAGAGGTTAAGTGCCCTTAATATAATAATTTATAAACTAATATTTAATAATAATAAGGCTATATTATAAGCAGGATTACTAATAATAATTAATTTATATAATTAATTAAAACTATCTTTATATTAAGCCTTACTTATTATCTAACTAAAGTATTTAATATTATTACTTTTAGCTATTTTAAAGACCTTAAAGTTAAAAAGTCTAAAGACTTTAAATAACCTCTTTACTAATCCTTAATTTATTAAAGTAATTTCTTTAGCTAAGCTTAAGATTATTAATTCATTTCTTAATTTAAAGCTAAAAAATTAATTAAACTTTAAAGTTAGTAATACCTTAATTATTATTAAAACTAATATTCCTCTTAATATTAAAGGTGCTTTTTATATATATAAAAATTAAGTTTTTATATTAAATAAGTAAGTAGTTAAATAAATAGTATAAGACCTAAAGACTTATATAAGAAAAATAACTATTAAGCTTACTTAATAAGGCTTACTTATAATTAGTAAACCTAAATTTATATGTTTTCTAATTTTAAAAACTTAGGCCTTATTTATCCTAGCTAGATTAATAAGTCTTAATTAATAAGATAATACTTAAAATGCTATAATTAATACTATTTGCCCTTAGCCTATTACTAAAAGATTTAAAAAGGAATAAATAAAAAAGAGGAATTAAAAGAAAGAGGATTAATAAGTAAGTAATTAAGGATTAAATATTATAATAAGACTAAGGAGGCTTATACTTAGCTAAAAATATTTATTTAATATAAGATTAATTAATTACTTAGTTTAAAAGCTAAAAGCTATAAAAGTAAGGACTTTATATATATATAATTACTTAATATAAAATACTTACTTAATATAGTTTCTTAAGTATAAGGGTATATATTAAAACTATATAAAGACCTATATAATAGTTATAATAAGTATTTTAAGGTAAAAGGTCTAAGCTTTATTAATAAGGGCTAAATAGATATTTATAATAATAAGGTATAAAAAGGTAATATCCCTTTAAGACTAAAGACTTTCTTTATACTTTTTAAGAGGCTTCTTTAAACTTAATTCTTATTTTTTGTTTCTTTATATTTAATACTATTAAACTAATTATTTAATTCTCTATTTTATAATAAAAACCCTATCTTAATTAAACCTAACTGGCAGTTTATACTTAGCTTATAATTAAGAAGTATTAGAAGATATTATCTTATGCAGTCTTTTCTTTATTATTACTCTTTACCTTTAAAATATATTGGCCTGTTCTTATAACAGAGTAAAGCTGATATAATAGAGGGAAAGTTAGGTCGGATAACTTACTAAAGCGTGATACGTAATTAAAGCGTGGTATGCAGCAGAGGTTAATAAAAGACCTTTTAGGTAGGTTATAGGAAGAAGGTTAGGGCTAGCTAATAAGCAGGGCTTTTTAGCTAGCATATATACAGCTAGGTTTAGGCTATAATTAAGGCAGCTAATTATAATAATTTAACTTAATAAAGCTTTACTAGCTATAAAGGTAATAAATATTTAAATTATATTAGATTTTAAAAATACTTAAATATTCCTTTTAAGGCTAACTTATAAACTTAAAAAAAAAATTAACTAATAACTTTATAAGTTATTTAAAAACCCTTAAAGTATATTAAAGTCTTTATTATATAAGTTTAATTAATATAATTTAAGAATTTCCTTTAAATCCTTATTAATTATAATTAATAAGCTTATATACTTAATATACTTTTAAGAAAGCCTTTAACTTTTTTTTACTTTTTAATTAATTTTCTTAATATAATTTAAAAATGTTTTTATTTATTTATTTAATTTTTTAAATTTAATTTATATAACCTTAGTATTATTTTTAATACCTTTTAATAATATATTATATTATATATTTAAATCCTTAAGTTTTTATTTAAGTTTCTTTATTTTATTATTATAGGTATGTAAATAAACTAAAATAATATTTTTTTCTCCTTAAATATTAGTATTTATAAAGACCTCCTTAACTTTATAAGGTATTTTAAAATAGGCTAGCTATTAGCTATAACTAGAAATTAAAGCTTAGCTTTAAGTAATAAGTATTATTATATAAATATTACTTAGTATTATATAATATATTTTAAATAAAAGCTATTAATATATAATAATAAGGGATTTTAAATAAGTAAACTAATTTATATTAAGTTTATATTAGTAAATATTATAAGACATGCTATTAAGTAATATTAAGTATTATATTTCTTAATAATTAATAATATAATTTAGGCTTATTAAGGTAAAGAAGTTATATTAACAGTAAGTAAATTAGAATTTTATAAAAGTTTTAATAAATATAAATTATATACTAAAAGTAATTATATAATAACTATTAGGTTACTAGGTAATTATAAGAATTACTAGTAATTTCTAGTAATTTATTATAACTATCCCTTAGTAATTACTTATAGAATGTCCTAGCTTATAGTAAGTATATATAATTAGTAAGAAAATATAGGGTATATGTAATATAACTACTAGGATTATAATATATATTCTAACTTATTATAAGCGAAATCTGCTAATAATATATAATATAATTATACTTAAGTTATATAGTTTAATATAGCTTATATCTATATAAGTTATAATATAGCTATTATAGTATCTTAAATAGGAGTTCTTATTTAGAAACTTTATTTTATTACTTTTAACTACGTTTTAGTTATATAGTTATAAAAGGGCATTCCTTATATATTAAATATTATATATATATAAAATAATCTATATATATTATATCCTATAATTATATAGATTTACTATAACTATATTAATAACTTTATTTAAATAGGTAACTTAAATAAATAGAGATTAGATAGTATTATTAAATAGCTGCAGTATAAAGCTAGTAAGATAAGCAGTAACTAGCTAATAGACTTTCGACATCGGACTTATCGTTAAGCAACAACAAGCACAGTTTATATAAATCGCAAAAGACAAATACGGATTTATTTCTATTAAATTATGCAGTACTAACAGAGAAACCAGCACCTCTCTCGCGACGCATTTTGTTCGTTTCATATGGTATCGCAAAGCTAGGGTCGAACTCATCATAAACAATGCCGGTACCATATAAGATGTGAGCATCGATCTTCCCCTCACAAGCAACAAAGGGAGGGGGACCGTTGCCATAAATGTATTCTTGAACCTCTTTGTCGAGGCATACGCCGCGGCCTTTATGGAATTGATTGAGTATCATCGAAATGCTGATCTTGATTCTTTGACTGGCAGGTCGATGCCTCCAGCCTAATTTGTCTCGAATATCAGCCAACATCGTAGCATGGTTTCCATGACCCTCGACCATAGAGAGAAAGCTGAGGTTGACTGATTTTAGTGTTGATGGGAGCTTGCCAAGAAAGGAAATAAGATCATCCTGGGTGACTTGCATCCCGGAAAGTCCAAAGTGTTTTAGTTTTCCGCTTGATAAATTCTCGATGGGAAAGATATCGAAGAGTGATACAAAGTCTTCCATAGGGCAAGACCAAGAATTCAATCCATAGTTGGTCTGCAAGACAACTTCCTCCAGATCAGTTGCTTTGGCTAGAAGGCTGGATATCCTGCCGTTCTGGTAAATATCCCAATCTTCAGCATCAAAGTTCGGGCGGTATCCCGTTGTTAACGAGAGTACAATCCGTCTAAAGCCCGGCCGCGCAACAATCTTGCAAAGACTATCATACTCTGCATTTGGCTTATCGAAGAGAGTGTAGTCGATCCCGGTGGGGAGTTTGTGATTATCCACAACTAGCTCAGAGATTTGAAGCTTCTCTGCATAATCGGCTAGAACCTTTGAAACTATGCAGAATCCGCGCCACTGTCTCCTCTCGTCGTCATTTTCCCATCCTTCTGGGCAACTTTCAGGGCTACCATATCCAAGAGTCTCGTCAGATGGCCAGGTGCGAGGAATTGGATACACAAATCCAGATGGAAAGGCTCGGATCATTGGTGTTTTATAAAGAGGCATGAAAAGAAAACCGTGCGCCGCCGGTGTAACGGTGACCTTGGTGAGTTGTGGGAACCGTTGCACGGCGTACCGAAAAGCTTCTTCATCTGCGCTCGATAACAATACCTCCCTTTGCTGATAAAAGAGGTCTGTATAATGCGCCAGTGAGTCTCGAGAGGGCATTAGGTTATCAACCTGCTTCTGCACTTCATTTTCGCCCTGGTATTTATTCTTCTCGTGCAATCTGCCCCTGGTTAGAGAGATGCTTTCTTTACAAAGACGAACAAAATCCCTCGAGATCCATTCTTTGTCCTTGTTCGCGGCATAGTCATCAGGATCATTCTCATCCGCGCTATAGCCACAAGGGCCATCGCCGTCTGTGCTGGGGATTCTCATCAAAACAGCGTCATCCCATATAATCTCTTTTACGCGATGACGGAAAACATTGTGGTTGGCGACTGCGAGCAAGACCTCAACATTGCGTGGATTGGGAGAGATGAAAACGCGGTCAAATCTCAGAGGCGACTTGTCTCCCAAGGCTCGACAAGTCAGACGCAAGCTCTTGATGTCGCGATTGCAAAGTAGAGCGCAGATGGCACCAACCAGCTCGTTTCGTAGTGTTTGGAATGCAGGTGAGGGAGTTGCATCGTCAGACAAGCCCATGGTTGTAATTAAAAACAAGCGAAGATATAAATGATAAATTCCCAGAGAGGCCTAAGTAGGGATAGATAAGACTTTACAGACGGGGTTATTTGTTTGCCCAGTGAAATGATGTCATGGTGTCACAACCTTTCAGTAGCAGAAAAAACCAACAGAACCTACCTTAAGGGGGGTCCTTCACGTTTTATGCATGGCACTCACTGATTGCCAGGGGCTTAGCTTAGTGGGTGGTGGGGTAAATTTAATTTCTAGTTACAGGGCGATCTCTTTGTCTGGGCGTGTGTATAGACGCCGGGTTTCGCCGAAATAAACTTGTGATATCTGTTGCAAACCAGGAGACGAATTTGGCGAAGTACTGAACTATCCGTTCTTATGCACTCTTCATTTCTAACCCCATTATCCTTCATTGACGAACGGTGACTGTGCGATTTATTGCTCCCTGCCCACGCTAATGCCGGATCTTGCCTAAGCTGAACCAACACAAACATACGTGCCTAGTTCAAGGTCAGAGCAATCCGACTTCACAGCCGGATTCCACTTGTAAAATATGCTAAGCTCTATCTTGGCCTTCTGGGCAATGTCATAGCAAGTATCTCCCTTAATGACCTCGTGGTACTTGTTGCACGTCTTGAGTATACCAGTCTGCACAGGAGAGGGCGTGCCTGATTTTGTGCTCGTAGCCCCGGTTTTAGAGGTCTTTGGGGCTGATGCAGTTGCTGACTCAGTCGTAAAGTCCCCTCCAGAGTAGCTCCATCCCGGTATTCCCACGGTATCACCGCGTGGATATGTCGACCGACAGTAATAGGTCCCAAGGACCAAGCCTGTGCAATCTGACTTAACGCTTGGGTTCATTTTGTAGAACTCTCCAAATTCTAAGCCATAAGTAGCCATCACGTCATTGCACCTGGCCGCACGTCTCATGCGGAACCACATTGTACAGTTAGCTATCTCTCCTGCAGCGCGGGGGGTCGGAGTCTCAATTTCCTTCTCTGCCGCAGCGGCTTTAGAGGTGTTAGCAAGTGTGATAAGGTATGAGGACTATAGCTATAAACTCACAAGTAGTAGCTGATGAGAGGCCGACGCAGTAGGAGACGCTCGAGGAGACGGTGCACGGGTAGGCGAAGTCATTCCTGTACGTCATGATGCCTGTGACTGATGGTGTAGCTGCGTCAAAATCCTCTTCAGTTTTGTTAGGATCAGCCAGCGATGGGTTCCACAGAATAAATTCCTACACGATGCAAGTTAGCCTGGCTTTCTTTTGTGAGGACATTTCAAGATTTTACCTCGGGTTTAATGCTGTAGATTCCCGTCAGTGCCCAGCAATCGGCAGCAAGGTTATCGGTAGTGTTCTGAGTCCAATAGTAGCTGTAAAAAGTGTAAATAAATAATCACGTAGCGCTTCAAAGCGTTTGATAGCCAAGATCACTTACGCAGCGCAATCCAATCGTGTCCCGTTTGCAATTGGAACAATGTCATCTGTAGATGGAAAACGGTCAAGCGGGTCAGTGCCATTGTGACCAGACTGGTCGGTTGACTCAGTCTTCTTAAAAGGTCGGGAAGTGGCACTTGGGGCAGCTGTTCCTCCATATCCAGGATATGTTGAGATGGCACCAACAGGTTTCACGCAGTAGCTATAGTCTAGCCAGAGGTTGGTGCAATTTTTCCAGACTTGGGGATTCAGAACCAAGCTGTAACAGATCGGTAAGTTGAATTCTCCATAGTTTGTTTGTACTTGATCTTACAAGTCGTCCATAGTAATATCCGAAGCAGCTAGAAGGTTGGAGCAGTCTTCACCCTCCTTCACCACGGCGTATTCTCCACAATTCTTATTCGTGTCATTAGGTACCTTAGCTGGAATGGGCCTGCATGGTAATGTTAGCAAGTGATTGGATTGGGGATTTTTCAGGAGCCGGCATTACGCTGCAGTGGTGGCGACGGAAGTGTCCCCCTTCGTATTGGTAGGAATAGCAAAGTCACCTGAAGGATTGCTTACGCAGATCTTGGTGCCTTTGAGAGACTTCATTTTGCTAAAATCTGTAAGCGACTGTTTATAAAGCGGAAGGCCTTTCTCACGAGCAAAGAGAAGCAACATTATGGTTCCAAGAAACGATCTGTGCATAAGTCGCCTTATTGTTCTTGGCGACTTTCAAGCAAGTGTCGCCATCCTGGATTGTATACTCAGTGCACGTCACTGCTTGAGCAGACCTGTCAAGCAGGGATCCAGCGACCACGGCGTGCGTCCCGGCAAAAAGAAACAAGAGAAAAGAGTGGATCAACATAGTGGCGAAGTGTGCTTTGGAGATTCACACGACGTCTATGAGACAGAACTGCCATATATACTGAGTAAAAGAATGCAGAAATGTGATAAAAAAGAAGGTAGAAAGACGGATAGCGTAATGAATGGCATCTACGGCGTTTTCGCTATCCGAGCAGTTCTTTTCGAAGCCGATGCTCTTGAAACAAGCTAAATAGAAATAGGGTAAAGGCCCGCATGCATGAAAACGTTTATGGTGTAATTTCGGTCACTGCATCTTTCAAATTTTGTTGCCAACTGAACCAACAACTCGTGATGCCATATCATATAAGGCATTTAACGGCTTTCTTCAGCTGTCGGGATCTGCATCGGCTGAAGCGGATGATCCACTATAATTAGCTTCAGCCGCCTCAAAACGGTGCCGTGAAGCCGAAAGTGAATTGGAAAAAGACTTGGCGGATTTGGGGTTTGGAAATTTACCAAATCATGTAGCTCGAAGAATTTGATCCTTGAGCGTCACAGACCATCACAGTCGATCATCCTTCCGAATTTGGCTTTGCCTGACGTGGGTCAGTGGATTTGCGAACAGGCCTTGTGGGGTAGTTTCAGTCTTGCTTTTAGAGCCAACGAGTGTTTTTAAGCTCACCGATTGGCCGACTTGATGGTTGTTGGTTGAACAACATTGTTAGCATATGCTGTTGGTTGTTGGTTGTTGGTCCTGCCCTCCTGAACCATGCAGAGCTGAGCGTCCAAACCGAAACACCGATCCCAATCATAATTTCACCGAGACATACAATCGTTTGTAATTAATTGCACTGAATCACTGATCTCGAGCTGCTAATACACTTATCAAGGTAGAGAATCCACAGTTTCATCACAACCAACAGCCAAGCAGATAGAACCGAATTGCTTGATTGGATACACAGACCAGTTCCGCATGTTACTGGGTCCTAAAGTGGAAGAATTCCGTCTTATCAAGACCGTCATAGCGGGTCTCGCTGCGCAAAGCTCACGGGCGCAAAATGAGGCGATACTGTTGACTGTAAGATTAACGGATGCTGGCTGACTCGGGCGAAAATCCCTCTCCACAGAACACTGAAAGTGTTATTGAACTTGATGGGTCCACTGTTTCCCTCGGCCTCGGCTCAAATGTGTAGATATGTGAGAGCTCAAGTGAAGAGTTTCATATAGCTGGTTATGTGACTGTGACAGGCCATCCAAGTTTCACTCTTTCATAACCGAATCTCATTGTTTTGTCTTTGTATTCTCTTTGTCTCTTTGACGAAATCTGTTCTGTCCCTCTGGTCGCCTCTCAACATGGGTCACGCTAAGAGGACGGTCATGTCACTCTTTACGTGTGCACTACTCATTCCCTCTCTTTTCACACCCTATGTCACTGCATCTCGTTCCCA
This sequence comes from Fusarium sp. 190-020-2, assembly GCA_014884825.1. NCBI lineage: Eukaryota > Fungi > Ascomycota > Sordariomycetes > Hypocreales > Nectriaceae > Fusarium > Fusarium sp. 190-020-2. Next base: position 20,216 of record JACTAS010000164.1, on the reverse strand, counting down.
CCACCACGCAGACCTCCATCGAAAGGCTCGAGAGGTTGGCAATGAAGACCTGCGAGTAAAGTCCACGGGGAGCATGGCAGAAGGGATCCATATCCCAGCAGCACTTGCTCCTCGTGCAACCTCCAGTGCTTCTACCCAGGGCCAGGGCGATTATACCTGCGGCCCTGGTAAGCCATGTTCCAACGAGGCTTGCTGCGGGCCCGATGGATGGTGTGGCTATGAGCCCAAGTACTGTGGCAAAGGCTGCCAGTCAAACTGCGATGCCAAAGCCGAGTGTGGCAAATACGCCAAGAAGCCTGGTCAAGCATGTCCTCTGAATGTCTGCTGTTCACAGTATGGCTTCTGCGGTACTACCAAGGACTTCTGTGCTAAAGGCTGTCAGTCCAACTGTGATCAGCCCAAGCCGTCAGCCTCAAAATCCAATGCTCGGCAGAGGATAATTGGCTACTGGGAAAGTTGGAATACCGACCATGCCTGCGGTACCATGACTCTTGGAGAGATCCCCGTTGATCAGTTAACCCATCTCAATATTGCCTTCGGTTATATTGATAAAAAGTTGCGAATCACCAACATGGATGGCGTCGCTGCAGACCTCTATAAGAACGTGGGGAACCTCAAGGCCAAGAATCCAGACCTTAAAATCATTATTGCTCTTGGCGGTTGGACCTTCAGCGACCCAGGGCCATGGCAAGACGTTTTCCCGTCCCTCGCTTCTACCAGCTCTAATCGCGCCACTTTCATCAAGAATCTTTTGGGATTCTTAGATGAGTATGGCTACGATGGCGTCGACTTTGACTGGGAATATCCTGGTGCTAAGGATCGGGGCGGTTCGGATCAAGACGGTGCCAACTTTGTGTCTCTTGTTAAAGAGCTTCAAGCTGCGATCAAAGCAAGTGGCCGTGACTACATCGTCACTTATACTGCCCCAACCTCTTACTGGTACCTTCGCCACTTTGACCCTAAGGCAATGGAACCATACGTCGACTGGATCAACCTCATGTCCTATGATCTACATGGCACTTGGGATAGCGACAATCCCATTGGAAGCCAGGTCTTGGCCCATAGCAACTTGACCGAGATTGATTTAGCGCTGGATTTGGTGAGCTTTTTGACCTCGATCATACGAATGTTCCGTTGCTAACCCATATATTTTTAGTTCTGGCGCGTTGGAGTTGAACCAAGGAACATTGTCCTTGGTTTGGGCTTCTACGGCAGGTCTTTCAAACTCAATTCCCCCTCATGCTGGAAACCTGGCTGTCGTTTCGAAGGACCTGGAGACAAAGGCCCTTGTACCGATACTGCCGGTATTCTGTCTTATCGAGGTGAGCAACTATGCTTCCGAGTTTCCTTTTCTCGTACGCTGATCCATTTGGACAGAGATCAAGAATATTCTTTCCAAAACTGGTGCGACTTCATATCATGACAAAATGGCTGCTGTTCGATACCTTGTCTACGGTGACAACAATTGGATTTCGTGAGTATTGCACAATTTCGATGATGCGGACAGAGGCTAATTCAGTCCCAAGTTACGACGATGCCGAGACCTTCAAAGCCAAGATCGACTACGCGAATAAGATGGGGCTCTCCGGACTGATGGTATGGGCTATCGACCAGGATGATAGCAGACTATCTGCCTTGACCGCTGTCACAGGCGGTACACCCAGGAGACATTCCTACGGCAGCGATTTCGACCTCGTCGATCTCAAGAGGCTCTTCCCCAAGGAGGACATTCCCTCAGATACTTCTGATCCGCAGTATGGTCTCATTACCTTTGGAGCCGGCTCCGAGTCTGGCGAGGTAGACCCTACGAACTCGGGATTCGGCTTTCTTCTCGCTGTTGGGGAGTCTCATGGGCTTACCCAACTAAAGAAGAGAGATGGCCGACCGGATCCTTTTGTTTTCCTTGACTGCCCTAACAACGTGCTCGACCAACCCAATAACCAAACCCAGAAAGCTAGAGTCGTCTGCGCAAGTCAGGATGTCGATAGCTGCTTTAGGGTGAGGGAGCGTGGTGTTGAAGGCACTTTGGTAGAAATGCCAGACGAGTGTGCACCAAATTCGTTTGCTCGAGCAATCTCACTAGAGCTTGCTGAAGGTGAGCTACTTTCCATTTGTTCGCCCTTTGCACGATCACCCTTAACTGACATCTATCTTTCAAAGACCAGACTATGCCAGACCACCTGGCCAAGCGACATACCCCCACGTCCCCGATATACGAGTTCTCCTTCGACTTCAACAAACATGAGCGGCGAGCCGACGCTAAAGTCGCCATACGAATGGATATGACAAACGTCAAAGGATACTGGGACGGTCTTGTCGACTCTCCAGGTGTTGAGAGGCGTGATCTCGAGCGCAGATATTTTTCGTCTCTCAACCTTGACTGGAAGAAAACTTTTGAGAAAGGAGACAAGTTCGAATACGGTTCTGGTGAAAGCTCGCTAAAGGTCCAAAAGGACTTGAGTACGCCGGTCTTTTGGCAAGCCGCTGAGAACTGTCCCGTAGGGGATAAGGATTATGGTGAAGGTATCGCAGCTTTCATCAAGGGCAAGGTCGATGCCAACCTATACTATGCTGCTACAGTCATTGTGAGTATTCCATATGTTCTCTCCATTCCCACTTCGATCTTGCTGATACGGTGCTGTAGGCAACCTCAACCAGAGGCTCTTCGAGAGTTGACGTCAAGGAAGCCAATGGGTTCATCAAAGTCACTGGCCAGACGGATTTGACCTTTGGAATTGGCGGAATGGGTCGTCTTGATATCAACATGGCCAAAAAGGGCAACCCTGCGAAGAGCGAGAACGACTATGAAGCCTTGAAAGGACACACGATCAGTGCTGGGTCTTTTTGGGGCTACATGAGCCTCACTCCCTTCATCACTCGGGAAACAGTGTTGGTCACGTCTCACATGGATGAGGGCCCATCCTCCGAACCAAATCACGCAGCGACCTTGAACGGACGTCTGACTACACGTGTCAAGACCGACTTGGGCGACTTTCCAGCCACATTTCCTCGCATTCTATTTCCAGACGAGATGGAGAGTATCAGAAAGCACCACAAGGACACTGAGATCGAGATTTTTGACGATGATATTCTTTATGGAGACGGAGGCAAGAATGGCAGCACCATAGAAATCGGACATCATCTCGTTTTTGGGCTCAACCTGGAGTTTGGCATATTACCTGATGTACAGGGTCAGGGTCCAACTCGCAAGTCCAGCTCTGCGTCTGTGAGTTTCCCGTTATCCATTTCCCCCTTTATAGCATCTGTTTACTAAGTTGCAACTAGTTAGTTGTTACCAGCCAGACATATGCCAGGTGGGATATCCCACCAGCCAAGAACGACCAAGTCTGCCCTCATGCTTCGGTCACGTAAGTCAATTCTGCTCCCGACCCCAGGCGCACTATGTAATATGAACTAACAGAATTTAGAAACATACTTAGACAAGAGGCTGACGGCAAGTAAGTACAATCCGATACTGAAAGTGACTTTCAGGAAACCATGCTAACGGATAAACAAGAGAGTTTCTTGGTTGGAAAGATGCAAATGGGACGGCCATACTCTTCGATGACAACGTAAGTCACACTCCGCGGACATGAGTGCCTCATTCTAACTGACATATTTAGCCAACTCCCAATCACGAACCGTGCTACTCGACCAAGAGCAAGCGAGCGACCCTGGAATTTCCTTCACCACGAGACCAGTCTGCTGCCATATCGACCAACAAACTCAACAAGAGAGGGTTAGACAACCCCAAAGACACCTTCGGTTCCATGCACCTCAGACCCAACAATGCACTTCGCTACGGCGCCGACCTGTTTGTTCAACAAAACGTTGACCAACGTCTTGGTGAGATCAACTGCGACAACGGACGATGCGACTCTTGTCTTGATGTGGAGGAGACAAGAAATTGCTGCGGCTGTGTTTGCATGCAATGCAAATGGGGACCTCGTGGTGATATACCACCATGTACAAAGTGCACTTCTGAGGGATACACGGATGAAGGGGATTGGCCAGGTCCCAATGTATTCTTGAAACGGGACCAAATCGGTGGCAACGCCGTTCCCGAGAACAAAGGTGAGGGTGAGGCTGATGATCACAAGAACGATTTACACACTCGTGCAAATCTCATCAGCAATGCCTGGAAGGATGTCTATGTTTGCGGTACGCTGTACGAAGCCCCCAACAAAAGGGGTTCCCCTCAATACAGGTTCCCGCAGTTCCCCAAAGACGTGATGAAGGTATGGGACGGGGCCGATGGTGGTGTTTACGACTCTATTTCCCGCTACTGGGGAAATAGCTCGGCGGACTGTACCGACTGGAGTATCGGGCGTAAACCTACTCGCGACCAGACCCATATCGGCAACGGCGTCTTCGTTCCATCAGCGTATCAGAGTAAGTTTATCGCTGAAACCTATTCCATCGAGGCGACTGCTAACCTTGCGTGCTTTTCTCAAGCGGAGCATGTTTACGAGGGCCAGAACCTTGGTCAATTCTTTACTGAGTGGCTTACTCATGGCCAAATCGAAAGGCAAAACCCATCTCCAGGAACTACAACAGGCAAAGTTGACTGTGACTGGATCGAGGATTGGATCATGGCCGTGGATAGTGTCAACTTTCCATGGACCAATCCTTCGAAGCCAGGGGAGGATTACTCCTTGTTCGGCACACTCTACACTGAGCTCGGCAACAACCGTCACCAGGACCGCCTCGCAATTTTGCAGGAGAGATTGAACCGCAAGAAGGAGAATGTGAGCACGTCTTTTTCCTGGAACTCGAAAGCACAGCACTAACAATAGTAGGTCTTCGACCTGGCCAACTCTTACTCCCCAGGGACATACACCGGCCTGAGTACCGACGAGCAGTGGATGACTGTCAAGGAGATAGGTGAGCAGTATTCCAGCTTTATTTTCCGCACTTGATACTCATTACGCTATTTCTCGCAGGCCTTACTTTCAGTTACATGAACGACGATACCATCTGGGGCATGTGGTGCGATACTTTCAAAGGTGTTTACGACCGGTTGGATCGCTTTGACAAATGGTATACGGTCGTCAAAGGCCCCAATGATCCAGATGTCACACTAGCTGAGGAGTGGGGTAAGTATAATCGCATAGTCCTCGACTCTGCTGTCAGGATCTACCGCGCAGGTTGGGACTGGACATACGACAATCGACGGTGAGTTAATCTTCTTCTGGTAAGAAGATGTGTGCTAATCATAACCCTACTATTAGAACCAACAGTGTGGCTCTATGGTTGACGCCTGAAGAGAAAAGGTGGGGTGTCATGCGCTCTCTGAATAGTAAAACGAATGTCTTTCATCTGAAGAAGCTTTGCACCAATCTTCCTCGCACAACTATTGTTTAGCAAATGGTAACGTCGAGAGTTTGCGCGGTGGAATGCTGGAAGTATAGTATATTAAGCCAAGGTAGTCTAGAATCCCAGGCTATAGTGTTGGATAAACGTACTCTATATCACTTTCGTTTATATAATATAAAACTTATAAAGTAGATATTTATATTGCCTCCCTTTAATAAAAGGCTAAGTATTTATTTAGACTTGCCCTATTACTTATTATAATAGTAAATTAGCGAATTTACCTAATTGCTAGGCTGGTAGTAATATGGGCTAAAGTACTAAGGCAGGCAGGGTGCTAATTAGCTAGGGAAAGGTAAGGGCCTAAGTTTAAATTCCTAACCAATAGGTTAGTAGTAATATAGGCTATACTACCATCGGCAGCGGCCTTCTAATTAGCCACGAAAAGCGGGGGGCCGCCATACTACTAGTAGGCTATATTACCATTTAGGCACCTGCTAATTAAAACGCAGGAATGAACCCCAGGTAGGGCCCCTATCCCTATTCCTATCTTATTAAGAAGATAGAAAAGATAAAATAAATGGATTAGGGAGGCTGCTGCTTACTTAGAAAAGCCATTATATAAGTTTATTATTCTCTTTCTTTAACTATATTATATAAGCTGCTATTTAAAAATAGCAGAAATAAGGTAAGGATTATTATATTATTATTATTATTATTATTATTATTATTATCTCTCTCTTATTATATATATAGGCCTTCTTCTCCTTTAGCCCTTTTAAAACTATAACCTAAGTTAGCCTACTTGCCCTATCTTAAGTTGTAGTTTAAAAAGACCAGGAATTTAGTAAATACAGGCACAGGCCTAGCCTATATATATATTTATATTTATACTACTGCATTACTACTATCTTATCCTCTAATACAGAGGGAGGGGGGTTAATAACCCTAAGATCTTATTATACTTCTAGCTAAAAATTATAAACTAGCAGTTTATAGCCTTTTTAAATTATAACTTAAGAAGTTTATATCTTAGGCTATAACTTAAAAACTCTAGTAATACTAACTTATAGCCTAGTATAGCAGATATAAGGTATTAGAAAACCCCTATATTATATTATATTTTAATTACCTTAATTACTACTATATATACTACTACTTTTCTTAATACTATTAGTATTATCTTATACTCTAGCTAGGTAATTAACTAGTATATTTTAGTTTAAAATACCTAAATAGTATATATATATTATTATAAGTAATGTAGTTATTACTTTAATTCTATAATAAAATAATAAGCTTAATATTTTATAGGTAAATTAATTATAACTTTAGTTATAAATTAGGATATTAGACCTTATAGTAATTACTAACTAATATATATAACCCTTATAAATAATTTAATTATAGCTTTAGCTATTAATTAAAATATTAAGACTTATTTTTAGTTATATTATTATAAAATATAATACTATAGCTAGGTAGGAGTAATTTACTAATATTAAGGAAGTATTAATAATAAAAAGAAAAATAATATAAATAACTTATAGTATATTTAAGGTAATAGAAAATAGAAATATAATTTAATAAGGTAATAAGGCAGGAACTAAACCCTAACCCTCTATCCTATATTATATTCTTACCCTCTACTGCCTTAAATATATTATAAAGTATTTATACCTATTTCTCTTATTAAAGAAATATTTTAATTTATTATATAAGCCCTAGCTAGCTTTATAATCTCCTTTTAAGCTATAATTTAAAAATAATAACTTCTTAATATTAAAAGATATAACTAACCCTAAGTACTAATTATAATATATAGCTAACCTTAAGTATTAATTATAATATATAGCTAACCCTAAATACTAATTAAAGTATATAAGTAACCCTAAGTAACCTTAAGTACTAATTATAATATATAACTAACCCTAAGCACTAATTAAAATATATAACTAACCCTAACTAATAGGTTAGTAATAATATAAGCTATATTACTATTAGAGGCAGCCTTTTAATTAGCTACAAAAAGCAAGGGGCCGCCATACTACTAATAGGCTATACTATTATTTAGGCACCTGCTAATTAAAATATAGGAATAAACCCTAAGTAGGGCCCCTATCCCCATCCTATTAAGAAAAAAATAAGATAAAATAGACTAGCTATTATTGTTTAGAACTCTTTTAGTAAAAGGGGCGACCCTGGTTAGGTCTGGAGGTACCCTAGGCAGTATAATATAGGTAGGAAATAATATAGCATTAATAGGGGCATAGTAAGTATTAAGTAAAAGAGGATTTTAGTAAAAGGGTTAATTATAATTAAATAGATATTAATAGAATATAATAAGCAGGAAGTTTAAATTAATAAATAAATAAAAAAGAAAAATAAAAAAGAGAAAAAAAGAATAAAAAGAAAAAGTTAAAAATAAAAGTAAAGTAAATAAGTAAAATTTATAATAACTATTTATAAAAATATATAAATATAGGCTTCTTATAAATAATATTCTTTTTAAATTAATAAAAATATATTATTTTAATTATATAATAATACTTATTATAAATCTTAATAGCTTTTATTATAATACTAATTACTAGGTTATAATTTACTTATAATGGTTAGGTCTAACTATATTAAACTAAGCCATGCTGGGTTTATTATTAGCAGATTGCATAAGGCGTAAACTAAGCGTTATCAAAGTATCATATCCCTTAATAGTAGATTTAATACATATTAGGCTTAATTAATATAAAGGAGTTATATTAATAGCTAGTAAGCTAGAATCTATAAAAGTACTAATAAATATATTTTATATACTTATAATAACTTACTATAGTAAGTTAGTACTTATATATAAGTTATAAGTCTAATTATAAGTCCTATTAAGTAGCTTATAATAGAAATAAGGAGAAAGCATAAGTTATTAATTAATTAGGGGAAATTTATAGGTTTTATATAACATAACTGCAAGGATTATAACATAATATCTCCCCTCTATTAGGTCTTGTCCCTAAGACCTGCATAACTCTTATTTTAATTATCCTTCTTCTAGTAAGTCTAACTTAAACTTATAATTATCCTTTTAATATTATACTAATAAGATATTAGAGTTAAAAGCTACTTATAACTAAAAAGCATAAGCGATTTTAATTAAAAATACTAGTTTTCTTATTATACCTTGTAGTTATTATAAGCCTTAAAACTTAAAGTATTAGGCCAAGGAGGTCTATAAGCACTATATATAATGCATGCATTATAGTTATAAATATAATAGCAAGGGTATTACTATTCTTAAAAGTTTATAAATTTTTCTTAGTATGCAATTTCTATTTATTAACTTATTATAGCTAATTGTTTTACTACTAAGAAGCATTAGTTAGAGCATAAAGAGGAGTTAGCTAAGACTAAATTAATAAACTTGCAATAATAAGTAAATAAATAATTAAGTTATTTAATATATCTTTATTATTAAAAAAGGCAGCTATAAAAGCATAATAAAGAAATGCTTTATTATAATATTAAAACTATAGATAACTTAAAAGCAGCAGATAATGCTAAGTCATTTACTGCTATTAAGGCTTAATTAGCAGGCGCTTCTGATATTATTAACTAAGGTAAGATTTTTTCTATTAGCATTATTAGTAAAAATTCTTTAGGAGTTATTAGGCATTAGTAAGATATTTTAGAGGTTTTTATATATTTTCGTTTTCTAGGTAATTTTTCTATTTAATTAGGTATATTCTTTATCTATTAATTATATCTATTTTCCTAATTACTTTTACTTTATAGGCTTCTAGTCTTGTGATTTATTATAGTTTATTGCCTGTTTTAACTTATATTATATCTGCTACTAACTCAAGTAATAAAATATAAAAGATTAGATAGAGCCTAACTTTTAGTAATAGGTCTAATTTATAGTTATTTTCTAAAATTTTCTATAATACCTTATAAGGTCTAATAAATTTGTAGTTTAATTTATGTATTAGTTAGTCTATTTTAATGTTTTTTATAGCTAGATAGACTATATCTCCTTCTAAAAAGGTTAGTCCCTTTAACTATTTTAGGTTATAGTAGTTTTTTATGTATTTTCTAATAAATTTAAGTTCTATTTTTATTTCTTTATATAGGTTTTTAAGGTTATTACTTTTAAGTATAATAGCTAGATTAATTGATTTTTCTTATTATATATTATAATATATATCTAATATAAATCTAAAGTTAGTATAAGCTAGTATAAGCTTAGTGCTTTTATTATATGCAGTATTATAGGCAAGTTAGGCTACTAGTAGCTTCTTAACCTAATTATTTTATTTATAATTAATATAACACTATAAGTACTGTTTAAGTACTTAATTTATTTATTTAGTTTATCCATTAACTTATAGTTAAAATGCAGTTATAAGTCGATAATTCAGTTTAAGTCGTGCTATAAGTAATTACTAAAAGGTCGCTGCGAATGTAGGTCCTCTATCTAAAAGGATTTCTATAGGTAACCTGTATATACTAATAATATATTAATAAAAAATATAAGAAAGTTCTTCTATATCTATTACTTCTTTATAAGGCAAATAGTAGGAAAATTTAATAAGTTAGTTAACTATAATTATAATACTATTATAAAAGATTCTGGTTAAGGGTTCTTCTAATAAAGGTAGTTTAGTTATAAAGTCTATTATAATTAAGTCTTAAGGTTATTATACTACTAGAAGTAGTTATAATTATCTATAAGGTTTATATCTCTAAGCTTTCGTTTTTAGGCAGAGATCGCATTATTAGGTAACCTTTTTTACTATTCCTTTTATTCTGTTTATATTGTATTTTTCTTATATTCTTTTTAGTGTTTTCGTAATGCCTTAATGGCCATATAGGGGATATTCATATATATCCCATACTAATTCTTCCCTAAACTTATCTAAGATAAATTATATATATAGATTACTAAAAGTTATTTCTTATAGGTTATAAGGTCTTCTAGCTTTAGCTTCTTTTAACCATTCTTTAAATTTTATACTTTTCTATACTTAGGCAATAGTTTTAGCTATTCTTGTAATTATCTTAACTAGTTAGGTAAACTGGTATTCTCCCTTTAGATTAAACTTTAAAAGTTATTCCTTAGTTTTAATAGTTCCTATATTAAGATTGGGTTATCTGCTAATAGTATCTGCATATCTATTATCTATGCCCTTACAGTATGCAATTATAAAGTCAAATTCACATAGGTATTTAGTATATTGTAATTATTATTAGTTTAGCTCTTATATTATTATAAAGTAAGCTATATTCTTATAGTTAGTAAATACTTTTACTAGGTATTTACTTCCTTTAAGGTAGTGCCTAAATTCTTTAAAGTAATTAATAATAGCTACGAATTCTTTATTATAGATAGGATAGTTAAGTTTTACTCTATACATCTTATAAGAGTAGAAAGCAATAGGGTATAATATACCATTATTATCTCATTATCCTATTTATCCCCTTAAGGCAAAGTTAAAAGTATCAGTTTCAAGTTTAACTTACCAGTCTAGGTTAAACATTACTAAAACAGGTTTACTAATAATAGCTTCCTTAAGCTATTTAAAAGCTTATTATGCTTAGTTACTCTATTAGAATTATTTATCCTTTTTTATAATTTTAGTAAGAGGGATAGCGATTTTGCTAAAGCTTTTAATAAATCGTTAATAGTAATTTGCAAATCCTAAGAAGGATTATATTTCCTTTACTAATATAGGAATCTTCTATTTAGCAATTACAGTAATCTTTTATTTATTTATTTTAATTTTATTATATAAGATTTTATATCCTAAGTAGGTTACCTAAAACTAATAAAAGTAACTTTTTATTAGTTTAATAAGTATATTAGCATTTTATAGTGCTTTTAAAACCTTATAGATATGTTCTTTATACTCTTTTTCTATATTAGAAAAGATAAAGATATTATCTAAGTAGTATACTATAAAGATATTAAGGTATTCTTAAAGTATATTTATAATTATATACTAAAATACTATAGGTATATTAGTTAATCCAAAAGGCATAACTAAATATTTAAATAATCTATATTTTATTCTAAAGGCTGTTTTCTATTTATTACCTTCTTTAATTTAAATAAGGTTATAGGCAGATTTAAGGTTAAGAGCAGTAAACCATTTTTTGCCAAATAGGCAGTCCTTAAGTTTAGTAATTAAAGGTAATAGTATTCTATCTTTTTCTATAATCTTATTAAGTTATTAGTAATTTACTATAAGTCTTAATTTATTAAAGTTAGGTTTTAGTATAAATATAACTAGGTATCTTACTAAGGATTTAGACAGTCTAATATATCCTTTTTATAGTATATTATTTATCCATTCTCTAAGTATATTAAGCTCGTTTCTAAATAGGTTATAAATAAAAAAGAATTTTAAATTCTTTCCATCTTTTAATATAATTTTAATATTATAGTCTGTATATTAAGATAACTTAATATCTAGTTCCTCTTAAAACAATTTCTTATAAATATAATACTTTAATAATATGTTCTTAAGTTAATTATTAGATTCCTTTAAGGCAATCTGTTTTATTTATTTAATATCTTAATCTAATTATCTAAATTAACCTTTAAGGGTTACTACCATTCTTCTAATATGTTTTCTTCTGCCTTTTTTATATATATATCATATTCCTTTTAGAATAGGTAAATGTTCTTTATGCCAGACTTTACTATCCTCTTTAGTTAAAGTTTAAGATCTTATATTATTATTTTCTAAGTTATTTAACTTATTATCTAAAGGATAATTTTTACAGTTTATCTAGCCAGTTCTCTAATTAATATAGGGATTATAGTATTATAGCTATAGGTATCTAAGTACTAAGTTAAAACTATTTATTAGGATAATATTAAAGTTAATTCCTTAATTTTTTCTATTTATAAGGACCTTAAGGTAATTAATCTCTCTAGTAATTTTTCCATTTTTATATCTATAATTAGTTCTTTTTCTATTTATAATAATATAGATTCTTCTTTTCTCCTTATATCTCTATAATATTTAAAGTTTATTTACTATATTAGGGGAAATAATATTTATATCTACTCTACTATCTATAAGTGCACTAAGCTACTTGCCCTTAATTTATACTTTTAGTTATAGGCAGGTTTTTCGACTTTATTTTATTATTATTTATAAAGCTTTTCTTAGGAGTTCTAGCTCCTCTAGCTCTTTGCTTATCTATCGCTCTTCTACAAATAGTATAGATCTTTTCCCCACTTACTTAGGTAATTTATACTATATTTACTGCAAATGCAGTCTAGGTTATCTAGGCATTCATTAGTATTAACAGTTACTAGGTATTCTCTATAGGCCATTTTCCCTATTTTATAGTCTAAGGTAATATCCTTTTTCTTTTAGTTAATAAGGGGTCTTCCTTTCTCCCTTTCTGCTATTATAAGTAGGTATTAAAGTTATTCTTTTTTAAAATATTTAAAGATATCTCTTAAGGATTCTTCTTTAAAGAGTTCTTCCTCTTATTAGGCTATATCTTAATAAACTTTAGTAATACCTTTATTAATAGCATTATCTTCTTCTATATTAACTTTATATTATACTTATTATCTCTATTCTATAATATATTTAAAGTTTTAGATATATACTAAGGCTCTTTCTTATATCTTTATATAAGCTTTTAGTCTAGCTATATAAAATCCTCTATATCTCTATATTACTTAATATCCTATTATATTAATAATTAAGTATAGTTTTTATTCTTAATATTCCTTAACTTAGACCAGGAAGCAATTATTTACTACCTTATCTTGCTAGTATTATAAATAGTAATATTATATATATAATACCTATAATATCTATTTATAGTTTAGGTAATATAAATACCTTTATAGTTCCTTTTCTAGTTAAATGTATTTTTCTAGGGTTATAGGATCTTCTACTAACTCCTTTATATAGGCTTAGATATAAATATTATTATCTTATTTTATAATTACTCTTTCTCTAGCAAGTTCTATATATTTCTAGTATTTATTTTTCTAAAAGCGGTTTCTAAGTTTATTATATTAAGGTATAATTTTAGCATTTTAAACTATTTATTCCTCCTTATATTTAATCTTTTTGGCATTAAGTTCCCTTTATACTTTAATTACTTTAATATAGCCTAGGTCTTTATAATATTTATTAGGTTACCTTAAGGTAGTTCTAATAAGAATATTATCTACTATTAGGTAAGGGTTATATATAATTATTCTATCTTAGATCTTAAAAAGTACTCCTAATTTCTTAAAAGTTCTTATTAATGCTTAATTAATACCTTAATTAAATTCTTTAGTACTTAGTTTATTATCTAGGTTAGGGTTAACTTCCTTTCCTTTTCTAACTATTACTATAACCTTATTATATTTATTATTTTATTTTTTCTATATAAGTACTAATTCCTATTATTTAATTCTTAATTTTAAGTTTTCTTTTTATTAATTACTTTACTTACTTCTATAACCCTTTTATTGTTTATTTTATTTTCTTTAGTATTTAGGGTCTTTTATATCTTTAGCATATTTAAGTCTTTTTTATTTAAGGGTTTCTTCCTTAATTTCTTTTTTTCTTATTAATATTAATATTTTATATCCTAGGATAAGTTGTTCTTCTAGTGCTAGGTTAAGGTAATATTTTTTAAGGATCTTATCCTTACTAAGGAATAGGTTATATACTTTTAATAGTCCTGGCACTATAGTAAAGTCAATACTAGATATATTATATCTATCCTTCCTAATTATATTAACTATTTTAATTACTATTTAGGGTTTATTATTCTTCCTTATAGTATTAATATATTTCTTTCCTTTAGGTACTAGTTTATATTTTTAATTAGTTTTAACAGGGTTCTTATATTCTAATTCTCTATATCCCTTCTTACTACAGTTCTAGCAAGTAAGTTTAGATTTATCTTATTTAACTATTCCAATTTCTATTAGTCTTACTTTAGTGCTATAAGATATATTATTATTGCATTTCTATCCTTAGTTAATATTATAATAAGGTTTATTATTTTATTATTTATTATAATAAGAGTTTTAGGTTCTCTAGGCAAATTACTAGTTATTAATTCTAACTACTTAGTTAATATAGTTTACTAAAGTTTTAAGTCTATCTTCCTTATATAGTTTAGCTTATACTAATTCTTTAAGTATATTAAAGAAGAATAATATAAATACATCTTAATCCTAAGGTAATTTAGATATTAACTAAAGGAATTCTACTTTAAGTTTAGATATAAACTAAGTTTATTTAAGTATTTTAATTTTTCTTTTAGCTTATCCTTTTTTATTTATAGTTCTAAATGCCTATTATAGAGCTTTTTTAAAAGCTAGGTAATTAGTATATAGTATATAGGTTTAGGGGTTAAGGGCTTCTAGGTCTCCTTTAGTAATCCAGTCTTTAAAAAGTAGTTAAAACTATTATATAGCAGTGCCTTTAAGATATCCTAATATATACCTAGTTTTATTTACTTCCTCTATAAACTAAGTCAGATAATAAGACATAAAGGCTTAATATTAAGTAAGGAATATAAAAAGTTTACTTAGGGTTTTATTAAATATCTTAGGCAGGTTAGGCTTAAGAATTTCTCTAGCATCTTTGCCATAAATAATAATATTAATAAGGTTATATATTTCCTAAAGTCTATTTTAATTATTATTAGCCTACTAGGCTTAGAGGTTTGCTGCTTTAGTAAGCATTTAGCAAAGCTCTGCTATTTTAACAGTTATATCGGTAATTTACTATTAAAGTTAGATAATATTAGAGTCATCACTACTCTTAGACAAGTTATTATCATTCTCTTCTATATCCTAGTCAGTAGGTAGATTATTATTAACCAGAGTCAGGGTAATATTAACAGCAGCGTTTTACTAAATAGGAGTAACTAGTATAGCCATTACATTTATATTACTTAGCATTTACGCAGTATAGTCTAAATAAGAGCTATTAATATATAATAATTAGGTCTAACTGTATTAAACTAAGCCATGCTAGGTTTATTATTAGCAGATTGCATAGGGCATAAACTAAGCATTATTAAAGTATTATATCCCTTAATAGTAGATTTAATATATATTAGGCTTGATTAATATAAAGGAGTTATATTAATAGCTAGTAAGCTAGAATTTATAAAAGTGCTAATAAATGTATTTTATATATTTATAGTAACTTGCCGTAGTAAGTCAGTACTTATATATAAGTTATAAGTCTAATTATAAGTCCTATTAAGTGGCTTATGATAGAAATAAGGAGAAAGCATAAGTCATTAATTAATTGGGGGAAATTTGTAGGTTCCACGTAACGTAACCGCGAGGATTATAATATTACTGCCTTTATAAAACATACCTAATTCTGAAATAAACAAGCTAGAGGAGTTACTTACAGGCCAAGCTATACTGGATAAAAGTTAATAAATTGTAACTAATAATTAAGCAGTTTTTAAGCTATAAACTGCGCCTTGTTAAGGCATTGTAGCAGTAAAGGGCCGATAGAAAAAGGCTATGCCGGCTTATAGAGGGTCTTACTATATATAAAGGCTATATCTATACCTATATAGAAGTCTAATATAACTATTATATATAGCAGGCTAGGACGATATATAATTATATACCAGTTTATAAAAAGAAGGCCTTAAAGTATATAAATACTATGCCTCTTTAAAAGGCATATAAGCTTTAGATATACTTTATAGCTAAGGGCCTTATTAATTATTTTTTAATTAAAAAAGACCTATCTCTATTATTAATAAGAGGAGCGCTTATAAGGTCAGGCCTGGCCATGGCATCTATATTATAAGAGGAGAGAAAGCTATTTAAAAACCTAAAGGTTAATATTATTTAGGCCTTATATAACCTAGATAAGGAAGCCGAGATTATATAAGGCATTAAGGCATTATAGGCTAATTAGGTACCCTAGCTTATTTATACCAGGTTCCCTATATATTTACAAGGTCTTTATAATATTAAGATTATATTATTATATATATTATTATAAAGTAAGGATAATAATAATAACAGCAGCAGTAATAGTAATAATAATAATAATAATAAAGAAAAAGAAGGCAGTATAGTTAATATAAATATAAATCTTAGGCATATTCTTATTATAGCTAAGAGTATACTTAGAGATATATATAAGTTATATAGTAATAAATTACCTAATTATAAGATAATATAGTAATATATAAAGAGACTAAGTAATTTCTGTAGTAATAATAGCTATATAAGTAGTATAAAAGCTAGTAAGTTTTAGAGCTTTAAGAATAAGTTATTCCTTACCTTCTATTTCTAGATTATAAAGTAGCTATTAGTATATTATTACTAGGTAATATATTAAGAGAATGGCTACTTTATAAGAGAGGGTAAAAGCTATATAGTGCTATAAGATATAATTAAAATAACCCCTTTATAATAATAAGCTATAGAGGATGTTATTAGTGTATTGCAGAGGTAAAATAAGGCGGCAAAGGGGAGGGAGGCGCTAAGTTATAATAAATAGATAGAAGGAAGAAGGTTAGGGCTAGCTAATAAGCAGGGCTTTTTAGCTAGCATATATATAGCTAGGTTTAGGCTATAATAAAGGTAGCTAATTATAATAATTTAACTTAATAAAGCTTTACTAGCTGTAAGGGCAATAAATGTTTAAATTATATTAGACTCTGGAGATACTTAGATATACCTTTTAAGGCTAACTTATAAACTTAAAAAAAAAAAAAAAAAAAAAAAAAATATTAAGTATTTTATAATAAGAAAATAAATATATAAAATAATTAAAAATAAATAATAATAAAAGTATAATATATAATTATTTTATATTATACTTAAGAATTTTATAATTTATTCCTTTTTATTATATATATACTAATAATATATATAATATAAAGGCCTAACTTAATTAAGGCAGTTTAGTTATCTTTATTTTATACAATAGTAATAAATCTAATTATAGGCTATATAAATTATAAATAAAATTATAAAATATATAAATACTACTAAGTTAAATTATAAATAGATATTATATAATTTATTTCTTAACTCTAAGCTAGATAGCTATTTAATAATTATAATATATAATATATATAATAAGCATATAATCTAGATAAGTATATAACCTAAAAATCCCATACCTTATAATATTACTATTTAATTAAATACTTCTTAATTACTAAATATATCTTAATTGTTAAATAAAGTTAAAATCCTTTTTACCTTTTAGGCCCTTTAAAATAACTTAAAGTTAAGTACTTAAAAGGCAGTAACTATATATAAAGTCTATTATTATACCTTATAATGCTGCCAAAATAGCCTTTAATTGCAATGCAATTTTATCCCAAAATTGCAGAAACTATTTAATTTAGAGGAATAGATAATAGTTTAATTTATCCTTAACCTAGATTTATAAGGATTTCCTTTATAATTATATTTTATAAAAGAAATAGCTAATTCTCTACTTATAGATTATAATATATTACTTATTAATAAGTATTAGGCTTATAACTTTATAAAGTAATAATTAAAGCTAAAGATATATTTATTTTAAAGATATAACTATTAGAAAGCTAAAATAAAGATTTAATTATTATTTATAATTAGTTTAGGCTTATATAAAATATAATTATAAAGTATAATATTTAATTAGATAATATCTAAAACTTTAATAAGACTAGCTTTATAATAGACCTTATTATAGCCAGAATAGCTATTATAGGTTTAGAAAGGCAAGAAAGGCCTAAATTAGTATAGCCTAAAAACTAGGAATGAATTACTATAATCCAGGCAATTAATATAAAAGGTTAATTAATTATATTTTTTATTATTAATATAGGCTAATATTACCTTACTAATTAGTATTAAAAATATAACCTCTTAGGTAATTAGGTTATTATAATAAGCTAAAATAGGTAGATAAATAATAAGCTAAGTCTTTATAAAAGACTGAAAAATAGAGATTATATAGTCTTTAAATATAGAAGGATATATAATAGAAATTGGAGGGTTAAAGGCAGTGGAATTAGTCTTTATAAAAAGCTAATTAACTAAATAGGAAATTATAAAATAATAAATAAGGAAAATAGTAAAATAAGGTTAAAATAAAGAAGACCAGCTTCTAATTACTTGTATTGATAATATATATGTAAGATCTTAAGAGCTATTTCTATAAGGAAGGCTATAGCTTATATAGCCAATTAACCGGATTCTATTCATCCGATTCGGATGAGAATTATACCACCGGATAGCCCAAATTCCGGGCTTTAAAACCATATTGGTTTTATTAAAGTCGGAAAGCTAGAAGCCGGTTTATGGCTTAAGGAATATAAAACCTATAGTGTTATATTAGGCCGGATAGGAAGTTGCCGTATTGAAGAAGACAGCTAAAACGGTATCTATATAACTTTATAGAAAGCCGTAAGTTTGATATTATATAACCTTCCTAAAAGGGTAATAATAACCTTCCTAAACGGGTAATAATACCTAAAAGGGTAATTTTTATTTATACAAGATGTTTATATAATAAAGACTTTTACAGTCTTAAATAGCTAAAGTATTTTAATTAATTTATAACTAAATAATTAAATACTTAATATTATCTCTTAATCCTTAATAGTTATAAAAGCTACTACTTAGCTAATTTTAAGAGATATTATAAGAAAAATAAGATTATTATACTTTATATACTTACTTATATATCTTATTTACTTTAGCCTCTTAATATAAGGTACTTTAGGCCCTTAAAAGAGGCTTATAATTAAGAAATAAAATATCTAATTAAATACTTTATAACTTATATTTCTAAGACTAAGTTCTTTTCTGCCTTTTATATTATATTTAAAGCTACTTTTATAAAAAGTAATATTTAAGAGGGTTTTAAAGGAGCTAGGCTTGCTCCTCTTAACTTAAAAATTATAATCTTAAAGCTTAATATATAGCTATAAACCTTAATACCTCTTAAAGAGGCTACTTAACTATTAATACTATAGGCTTTAAAGACCTTAAAGATAGTAATTAAGGCCTAATCTTAATTTAAATACCTTAATAATTAAATTAAATATTATTATAATAGCTCCTTAAAGTTAATATTAAAAGCTTTAAAGTCTCTTATAAAAGAAGTAATAATTATAATATATAAAAATATATTATTAAAAACTAAGGTTTAAAATCTTTAAGATATAAATAAAATACAAAGTTAATACTATAAGGCAAAAAGGATTAGATTATAGAAAGGAGGGACTATAATTATATAAAAAGTATTATAAGTAATTAATTAAATAAATATTAATATATAGGTAATAGCTAAATTATTAAGAAGTGGTAATTAAAGAAGGTTAAAGTAATTAGGTAATTAGCACTATAATATATATAATAAAGGCAGTTATAATATAAGGACTTATTAGGTAGTTTTTAAGTTATTTAAAGAGGAATTTAATAAGTAAAAGCTAGCCTTTTTAAATTATAACTTAAGCTTTTTAAGCTATAGGTTAAAAAAGTTAAGGAAAGTAAGTTATATATTTATCTAGGTTATATACTTATTATATATATTATTATATTTTCTTATAAGTTTATATATTATTTTATAAATCTTTTACTAACTTTAATAATTATAATTTTAATAAAATAAAAAAAGAAATTAAAAAATAATAAAAATAAAATAAATAAGGATTTCCTTAAGCTTTATAAGGAAATAGTAATATTATAGTCCTATTTAGCTTTAACTACTAGTTATTTATTAAGGATTTATAAGATTTATAATTATATAAAAGAAAAGCATTTTAAGGCTATTTATTATAGCCTTTAGGAAGTAAATTAATAAGATATAATCTTATTAAGGCTAGATATATATAAAGATATATTACTTTATAATCTTTAGATAAATTATATTCTTAATAATATT
>JACTAS010000163.1:0-37234 GCA_014884825.1 Fusarium sp. 190-020-2 | reverse complement strand
GTTCGCAGGGATCTCTGCGCCCTTCAACCATTTTCCGTAGTCACTTACAAAGTTATCAACTGATTGTAGAGCACTTAACGACAAGGCATGAATGGCAAGGAAAAATTTCGTATACCCGAAGCGCTTTACAATGGAGGTAAAGATATTCTGTGCGGCCTTATGCCTGTACGTTGCAGAAGTTGAGAGCGATTTCCAATCATCGGGTGTTTCGTTCAGTAGCTTGAGGTTGCGGTCTCGTAAATCAGACTGTTTGGATGTCGGGTGCAGCGACTCCATGAAGTGATGCTGCACTTCTTGTAAGGCCTTTTGAATTTGGGGTTTCATAATGAAAAGAACACAAGTTAAAATACCCCGTGAGAAAGCCAGGGAGAGGAAAAGGAAAAGAGAGAGAGGGAAAGAGAGAGAGAGAGGGAAAGAGAGAGAGAGGGAAAGAGGGGAGAGTGTGGAGACAAGGCTGACAAGCCAAATCGAGACGCCCAGCGTTTTATTGACTAGCCTTGTCTTACAAAACACGGATTTGGTGGGGGCTGGTCTAGCCCACTCAGAACGATATGAGTGCTGCAACAGCTTCTCTCATAACCCTGGCAAACCCAGCTAGGACAATACCTATCTTATGCATTTCCATCACAATGCAAAGCTCTTGCATCGCTGAAGGGAAGCGTCGCAGGGTAGGCATGATCTTCACGGCCCCAGAAACAACTGTGTTAGTAACCAAGCTGTATACTTTAAGTAACTATGCGGAATGGAATACCCCGCATCAAAAAAGAAAAAGGAAAGAAAAAGGAAAAGGAAAGAAAAAGAAAAAGAAAACCATCAACCAACTCACTACTGCTGCTCACTATTAATGGCCTGACTTTCTATCTTTTAAGCACACTACGTACGGCACACCACAACCCAATCAGTTTGTTCAACAACTTGCGTCGGTTGACGAACCACACAACTTGGCCGGTGTGGCTTGATTGCAGAAACATCCAGTCTGATGCAGGCACTGTATCAGCTCCAGGGGGGGTTGGGACAGTGGCCCGTTGCGACAAACGGTGGTTGCTAACTAAGCTAAGCACGTTAATTCAGCTGTGGCTGGCTTAAACAACTGTTTTGCTTTTGGCTACCGGAATGTTGACCCGTCCATTAGTATGCAACCGAATGCGCCTTAGCGGGTCCGGGACGGCAGAACAGGCAGATCATTTGCAGGGAACAGACAGCCGAGCAAGTAATTTAGCCCCTGATGAACGGACTCCAGGCTTGCCATCCTGCATACGGTAGGCTCCTGATCAGCAGTGAGGTAATGCTATGTACAAATACTAAAGTCTTCGTCTTTAGAATGCAGCTTGGAAACCTCTTTCAAGTTACTGTCTGCAACGAAGCTTTTGCTTCCTCTTTCTGCAATGTCTGAGTCCACAAGCAACAGGGGGGGCCTAACAGCCCCGCCAAACAGCCCAACCCAGGGCGCCACAACTCCTC
The DNA here is from genome assembly GCA_014884825.1 of Fusarium sp. 190-020-2. Lineage (NCBI taxonomy): Eukaryota > Fungi > Ascomycota > Sordariomycetes > Hypocreales > Nectriaceae > Fusarium > Fusarium sp. 190-020-2. Next base: position 35,773 of record JACTAS010000163.1, on the reverse strand, counting down.
CAAGCTGCGACGAAATACAATCATGCTCACTTATGGATCCTATCCCTACGACCCGGATGAGAGAAAAACCGGAAGATGAGCCACCACAGTCAAGCTCTTCCTCTCGAGCTCCTTCTCCCTGTCAGCCAGTCACTCTTGGGGGCAATGGCATTGCCCTCCCACGCGCGAACTACGGCCGTCAAGAGGACGACGAAATTATACACGCGTCTGCCACTCCCTCGCTCAAAGACAATGTGTCTCCGAACAACAGTCCTCCTCTGAATCACTTGCTGATTCGACTCAACCAAAATGCATTGCTGGCTTGTGGACTTTTCAATCACTCGAGGCCCTCAAACCCGTTTGCCCACTGGGATGTGCAATGCCTCAATCAATATGGCGTCGAAGTCTACACATGGTATCTCCTTGCCTTTACCGAATTGTCGACCAGTAAACAGCGCAAACGATACGAGAGTAACGCTCAATGGCTCGAACTACGCCTTCGTGACCTCCAAGCGCATCTTCAACTGCGAGATTATGCTGTTCTTGAAGCAGAGTTTTCGGATCGGCAGACCCCTGAAGGTATGACGACGCGGGCAATGCTATGCCAACTGCAGCGTTTTCAAGAGGCCGCACTATCAAACTTTGCGCACTGGCCGAGTGAAGGCTATGACGATGCTGTTGCGATTTTCCTCACTAAGTGTCTTGCTCGATTGCGATTTACGGCTTCCCTGGCAGCTCTTCAAGCAGACCCTGCGAGAGTCATGGCAACCATTTATTGGAAGTTTGAGAGAACTCTTCAGTCGGATAGTTTATCTTCTAACTTGCCTTCACCTTGCATCACAGATCAGGCAGATTTCTCTGAGGAGTATCATTGCAAAAGTTGGTTGGCAGATGTAAGCGATGACAGTGATGATGACAATATTGGTTGGTGGTCTGCTTAATGGCGATGTTCGTGGTAGTGGCAGATATATTCTGCGTCAGTAGGCAATTGGGCGAAGATGGCAATGACCATCGTCGATTTTCGGCCTATGTTTCCAATTCATGTTACTGAGCTTAGGAAATCGGGTTGGTGGAAGGAAAGGGAAGCGAAGGTATCTAAAAGTCGTTATAGAAGCGCGGATAGGAATTGGTTTGAATTGATCTTGAGGATGATGCATCTTGAAATTCTTCTGCCAAATCCTGCTCACCGCCAAAGTCTAAGGGACGTACCTTGCTCACCCAGACCTTGAACTGGCAAACAAATTTGGGCACTACATGGCAAGGACTGTGGCCCTCGTCATCAACACCATCCACCTGGTCGATCCTTTGCCCGTTAACTGCTGTCAAAAGTTGTTACATCTTCAACAAGATGTAACGCCACGTATGCTTCCGTCAGTAAATGTAAGGGGAGTCATTTTGCCGTGTCGTCTCAAACTGCCCCGTTAGATCCTCGAAGCTGACTTGTGAGCGGGCCGCAGAGCCTGCAACCACCTCCTGCAGGTTCAAGATGCCTTATTGTTCCGATATGACTCTGGCAGGGCCGTTCAGACCTCATGTTTCCTTGGCCGCGGCCCCGATTCCTCGTAGATGGGATGTAACGAGGCCATCAATTTCCCCTTATCGCAACGCGACTGTCGATTCTCCTTGTCGCCTAGCCACCACCACAGTTCCTTTTTCCTTTCTTTTTGATATTCTATGCGGACCGAACACGCCTCAATTTTCAATGGCTTATTAGCCTGATTTCACTCGGAGTAGAGTTTTTTCCCTGGCAGATACCGACCTCGGCGTCTGCAAGCATATGGGATTGGGTGGAGAACGTCTGATCCCTGTATAGTTGTTGGCCCAACTCTCCGGCGGGACATCTGCTGAGATGAGAGAGAACAACGTGGTCCAGCTCAGACGTAATTGGTCCCCGCTCGAGCTTGGCAACAAGGGGGTTGAGGTATTAAAAGCTGGCCAACTCGCCGCCTTTCTATGAAAAGAATGCTGGCTGCAATGCTTTGTTCAGCCTACAAACCGGCTCGTTGATAAACGAACCAACACACGCGTATAAAGACAATTCAGGTTCAACACGATGGCAGCAACCAACGGAGATGTTATCATAGCTCCCGATGATAATGTTCAATCCCAACTACAAACAGTACAAGCATGAGCTAACCTTGAGTCTAGGATGTTGCCGATCAAGACTCCTCTTTTGGAAGTGTATGGGTAGCCTCTTGCTCGTTGCCTTTTAAAATGACGTCAGATCACTGACATAAACCCTGGCCATAGGAAACGGCGTCGTCAACAGCAAGCCTGAGAAGCTCTATTCTCGACTACCGACGCGAAAACGGGAGAACGTATCATCGATTCAAGGATGGAAGCGGGTTAACCTTTCTTACCCTACAGATATTTCCTACTAATACATCCCAACTCTAGAGTACAACCTCCCCAACGACGAACGAGAGAATGAAAGGCTGGGTAAACTTATGCAACTCACTCGCCGTTTAATTTTGATGCTAAAATTGTTTAGACCTGCAGCACCATTTGTTTCTTCTAACCTTCGACAACAAACTTGGTCTCGCCCCACGAAACCTACCCGGTTCCAACGTCGAACGAGTTCTCGACGTTGGCACTGGTACAGGTATTTGGGCGATTGACTTTGCAGATGACCATCCTGAGGCCAAGGTAAAGGAAGGCATCCCGGAGCTAAAGATGCTCATAGTTAACATTATATATAGGTTCTCGGGATCGACCTTTCTCCCATTCAGCCTAGCTTGTACTGTCTGAGCTACTCTTTGGGAGCCAAATAGTGACTGACAGTTGACTAGTGTCCCTCCCAATGTGGAGTTCCTGATCGACGATATTGACGAGGAGTGGGATTATTCTGCGCCGTTTAGTTACATTCATAGCAGAATGATGAACATGAGCATTCAGAACTGGGAGGATTATCTACGCAAAATTTTCGAGTGAGGTCCCCTCTAAGTCCCGTATTGCCTATAGGTTAGCCCTAACTTGGCTAGTAATCTTACCCCAGGCGGCTACGTCGAACTCCAGGATATTGATGCTTTCATGAAGTCTGACGACGGTACTCTTACCGAAGCACATGCACTATCGAAATGGTGTAATCTTCTACGTGAAGCAGCGGTCAAATTGGGTCGCCCGTACATACCAACCAAGGAATTGAAGGAGATCATGGACAAAGTTGGATTCACTAATATCGTCGAAACTCGCTTCAAGTGGCCGTCAAACTGCTGGCCCAAGGACAAAAAATACAAGGAGCTCGGAGCATGGAACAATGAGAACACGAACCTTGTTCTTGAATCAATCACTTTCGCACCGTTAACGAGGGGCCTTAATTGGACTATCGAGGAAGTCAATGTTCTTCTGGTTGATGTGAGGAAAGAGTTGAATGATCGGAACATCCATGCCTACTGGCCAATGTACGCATCCCGTCCTTTGACCTCGGTTCTACATGCTAATGTATTATTAGTTGCTCAGTTTATGGAAGGAAACCAGAAGTTTGAGGAAGGGTATGCGAGCAATGCAGTACCTGCGGAATTCTATGATTGTGCGAATAACTTTGATCCCGGGTCGTGACGCAGTCAGCCACGACCATCAACTACGTAGAGGTAAATCGGCAGCAAGCAATCGAACCTAGCATCGAGCCCGACTGAGCATCTTTCTGCTGCACGCATGAACAGCATGCAGTGTCTGTATTATGTTCCTCTCGTAATCTTTCGGGCCCGTCCACGCATCTCGTAGGCCTGTCACACTCGAGAATACGACTCTGGACCTTGCGTACCTCCCCACGACTTATTGTATGGAAGTATCCGCCGCTGTAATTTGTTCACCCTCGGAGCGGGAGGCGCTTTTCCCGGTTTCTCCTCATGCTCCTGACGCAGTCTTTGGTAAATCTACAATATCCAGGTCCAGGTCATCTAACAAAGGATTAGAAGAGGTTAACGTTGTCCTCACTGGCCGTGAGATTGTCGATCGATCTGTCTCTTGGACGGAGCCTGTCTTGTGCAAAGGCTAGGTATGCCTCGATGAAGCGCTCAAAAGCGGCAAGTAGAGCCCATCGAGAGCTGCCTTGTAGACGAACCTTTCTATAGCCTAGAGTATGACATGTCGGCATCCTGTTTGGCAGTGCATGGGTGTTAGCCTTCGCTGAGGACGTGGATTTGTTGTTTATATTGCGCAGTAGCGCTGGGTGAAAGTATTGGTTTATTAAACTTGATTGCTTATTATTGAGATTAGACTCCTTCTCGGGTTTAAACCTCTAGATGATTTCATCTAGCCCTTTGAATTCTAAATCTAGGACTTTCAGACTAACAGTCTGAATCCTGAAGCGAATGGAAGGAGGATTCCCGGATGTTGCAGCAGGATTAGGATTACTTAGTAGGAGTTTATTGGGCGCCAGTTGGCTAGATGAGCACTTCCTACTGGTGGCGGTGCTACTACATCCTTCCGGCAATGCCTCAAATGCGATATTGTCCCGCGGTATTGGCCGTTGCGACGGTTGTTCGTGGACCTTGTTATGCCCGTCCCCTGTTGAAAGTTGTCCCAAACGTCGGCATCCATGTAGGTGAAGTCTTTCCAAGACACCTCATGTAACGCCTCGTCTTCCTCATCGCGTTCCGGGTATGCCAATGAGCCCTTGATAGATAAGAAGCGCATCTCCGGACATCCTGCGAGGTGGGTTTTGCTACAAGTCGTCGCCCAGCCAGCATTCAACGCACCTGGTGCATCACCTCGTCAATGACGATCTGCTAGGTAATACCGTTCCGCTTGATCTTGAGGAAGCTCTTATAGTATGGCGTCATGATCATTAGGTCGGCTCCAAGTTCGACTTCGTTCGTTTGAGAAAAGCTGAGGATCGTGGACACAAATTGCAGTCCATCCTCTTCAAGCCTGGACTGCTGGTATTTGCGACTAGTGACACCGAGAATTGTTCCTAATATTCGTGTCAGTTACAAACGACGCATCCTCGCCTGTATTTGGACTTGCGCCAAGAAATACCAGCGCTCTGCGAGCATGTGAAACGTCACGCGTGGCGCAGCCTACCCACCTGCTTCCTAGCCGAAATAGACTCCGGTATCATCTTCGCTTTCGGATACCGCTCTCCCCTAGCCTCCAAGCCCGTAAGCGTCTTAGCTAAGGCTATCTACAAGATCGTCGACGGTAAGGCCTAACTCGACTGCCACCTGCTTGAAGATACCGTTTGCCAGGTGGTCACGAGTTTGTTGATGCTGGACAACGGACCTTTATGCAGTATGTGGTGTGCGGGCTGCCTAAAGACAAGTTTTAGACGGTGCTGCGGCGTGTGTGGGATGTTATTGTTGGTGAGATGGACGCCAAGATGTGGAAGCCGATTTAACTTGCCTTGAGCATGTAACAACAATGTCTTGTGGTGGAGTATATAGAACTCTACTTGAATTTGATCTAGCCCAGTTCCGTGCATTGGCACCGTACCCAGACCTGGCCAATCTGCTCTTGTCCCCGCGTGTAGTGCGGCAGGAACAAGCACTTGGATTGCAGGACACTAAACCTGTTGATGCTCGCGTTATCTGGGCTCGAATATTTTGCTTCCTGCCGCCCGGCCTTTCACCTCATCCCTTGCCTGGTTGACATGGTGAGCATCACCGGTAGTAGAAAGTCACTATCTGAGTACAATTTGCGGCCGACTTTATGCCACGCATCCAAATCACATTCCCACAATGAGCTATCCGCCATCCCTTACGCGTCCTTCTCTAGAGTGGACATGAGCTGACAAAACGGGATAGGGGGGTTTGACTATTCATGATTCGCCAACTGCTTGGACAAACTTTGCCGACTTAACCCATACAAGTATAGGCGTAGGTCGGTAAAAGGAGAAAGTCGTCGATGCTCACTGCAACTCAACACATCGATCGTATACAAAAGAGTGAGGTTTTGTAAACTTGTCACCCAATTACACAGGATCCAGCGTTTCTTGACTAGGCATACAAAATGGATAATCGCGGGTGTCTTCGTCTTCGTTGAGGCGCCATTGTGAAGTTGGCAACTGCCTCTGCGGCTGCAGTTTGAGTTCTACCTCGGGACTTCGATGAAACTCAATAGGGACCAGTGACGCGCTCTGAAATACATCATAAGCGGCAAAAGTTGAGGCAGTAGCCTTATGTGTTAGCGATGGCTCCTCACTGCTGCTGTGGTTTGTAACTCACCAAAAGCCCATAGTCGGTGGACGACGGAAGCAAGAAGACGAAGGCCGCCAATGTCAGTACAATACGTGCCATAAGATACGTCTTCTCCATCAGACCAGGCTTTCTTTCTGACAGAGGCTGGTTCCTCTCTGCAACCACGCTTATCCATTCCCAGACAAAATAAAGATGGTACCCGCTGGCCGACACCTTCGCAAGTACGAGGCCGTGGCTTGAGATTGCAAGCAGCTGGAATATAACCCCGAGCTGGAGCAAAACCCAAGCAATACCAAAACCCGACCAAATGTGCCAGGGGTTGAAGATGTGCATACTTGGTTGCCAAGTGAAGGTCGATATCATGGCCTGGATGCGTTGTTAGCCATGGGTCTTGGTCTTTTGATCACAGTTGGCATACCTCGTGAAACAAATTAGTAGATATGATCCAAGCCGCGAGTATCGTGGTGTAAGGCTCGCCATGAACGAACGTTAAAACTGCAAGGGCTGACGTCGTTGCGAATGTAGTGGACACGAATAGAAATATCCGCCAAAAATACCGCTTAGGGTGTCGTTCCCTGTAACATGAGAACGCGCTCGGTGCTTTGGGCTTGCATGTCTTGTTCAGTCGCCAGTAGATAAGCCGCGCCAAAGATATCAGACATGAAGTATAGGTAAGAATGAGAGTGACCAAGAGAGAGATACTAGGTGACGACCAGGACATTTTTGCGACGTAATGAAGAAAGACACTGACAAGTAGATGAGAAAGATGTCTTGTCTGCCTCATCTGCAGAGAACTGTTGCAGGCCAGTAGAGCATTTATATATCGGCCAAGACCATGGTCTCGAGGATTAAGAGGAAAACAATCCCAGTCAGTCAGCCTCTCATTGAACAGAACAAAGTCTTCGGGGAGCGGAGCGATCCTCGTTGGTCAGTAACCACAACGACTCTAACTATTGTTCCATGATCCATGTCCTACGAGCTTCAAGTTCCGGCAGCCGTTCCGTCCCCTGCACCGACCTTCTCTCCGCTCCCTTTTTCGCTTCGGGCATTCTGCATCAGCCTTTCCGTTTGGAAGACGAGGTTGCCAGTATTTTATTATGTTGAATTTGTTTTAGACGAGAGTATAGCCCAGTTGTTTTGCGCGTTTGGTACCTTAGCCTCTGTTGAAGAGTGAAGATTGAAGTTTTCGTACCGTAAGGGGGATTCTGCGCGTAGAATTCTCTGCGTAGACAGTGAGGACGGCGAACTGCTACACCTAACGGGTCACATCCTTGCTATATCGCGTGGCGCTGATGATCTACCAGGGTCCGAGAGAAGCGCGCACCTGAACGACTGTTTCCTCCACCGAATCAAAAACTATATTGTTTGAGGGGGATCCCGCCTCAGCCGACACCCTGACCCCACACCCCCACTGTTCATTAACGTTACTCCTGTCTCTTTTTGGCGCAGTTGTTCCACTAGCACAGTTGTTCCAATGGCACAGTTGTTCCAATGGCACAGTTGCTCACGAGCACGGTTGCCCCATCGACGCTGGGGTTCCACTTACAGCCTGACGCGACCTTTGTTCCCTCACTAACTCATCAACCCAAAAGTTAGGCATCAATGCGGGGTTGCACGGCCTTGTCCCCATTTTTCTTAATTACATCGGGTGAATGTTGCCCTCAGGGTTTTCTTCTCAATTCATTTGCCTATCCTACCCTATCATAAACCTAATCGCTTTCAACACCAAGCATAGATGACCGAGGTGAGTGTCGGGAAGGCTGCCGGAATTCGTATACTGACTGGTATCCCAGTCAAACGAGAATGCAAGCGACTCTGAAACCACAAACGGTAAATTTGTCATGATAGACCGGAAAATTTTTGGAACATCAAGTCGCGATCGTCTGATGTCTTGGAAAGCTGGTGGGGGTCGAATAAATATTGGTGGACAATTCAAGGCTACAGCTTCTAACGAAGACAATGTTGATCTTCCCAAAGGGACCTATCTCGCAGTAGAAGAAACTAACTTCAAATGTGTATATAAATAAGGAAGGTTAACCGGTGGAGGGAAATACACGACTTGCTTTCCACCCCTGGGAATAGCTAAGAACGATCCTCACAATCGCATCACTGCCCTCATAGCTACGGACCTTGACCGTATCTGCCAGCACCCCGTTCTCAAAACAGTCGCTATCTATCATGCCTTGGAAAAGAAAGTCCCCCATCACCATCCGCAACGCATCCTGTGAGTCTCGCCTCGCCTCTGCTATATCTGCCGCACATTCCTTGGAGACAATTAGATCTAAAACAAAATCGCCCACGACATTCGGCCAGAACAGACAGATTGTTTGCGTTGAAGGCTTCTCGCGTTCACTCTTCCAAACTTCGGTTTCTTGCATACCCCTTTGGAGGAGATCGCTGAGTATCATAGTGAGATTTGCCCGAGCCGCCAGGTGCATGGGGTGAAATTGGCCATTTGCCCGAGCCGCCAGCTGCACCGGGTAAAATTGGTCATTTGGAGGTTCGAAACGGCGCAGCTGAACGCCAGGCGCTTCGACTTCCTGACTTTGGGCCGGCCTGTCCTCGCTTTCAGACGCTTCGACCCTCTGTCTTTTTGCTGGCCTCTCCTCGCTTGGGATGGGGAAATCTCCTGGCGGTAAATGCTGTGGTGGGTCTAGAGCGACTTCCGGGGTTTCGACTTGATGAGAGAATGACTCAAGAGTGGCTTGCGGAATGCGTTGTAATCTTGACAAGTAGTTTTGATGTTGTTGATGCCAGGACTGAGCCTCGTCTTGTGGGAAAGCTTCTGCTGTGAAGTAGATCACGCCTTCTACTAGTATTTAGCGGTAACCATTAATGAAGCTGGAAATCACTTCCAAACTCACCATATACGGCCAAATACCTGTCATGGCCCTGCAAGGCCTTGCAATATTTTAGCCAGTTTTCAAAAAATGAGAACTTTGGGTTGCGTCGAGCTTTCTGAATCAAGACTGGTGTGTACTTTGAAATATTGCTGCGAGCCCCAAAGGTCGCAATGAAGACGAGATCTGGAAATGTGTAATCATTGAGCTTGGTATGCCTTAGCTTATTGACATCCAGTACGGCTCTTTGAATGTTATGACGGGGGAAAAACTGAGTCGAATATAGGTCGTTGGCAGCATCCATCGGAAGATAGAGGCGATGTTCGTGTTGAATCTAAATGAAATTGGAACAGGAGTTCCTATGGAACAGTTTTCCATCGGCCTTGGAGAAGTGGGGCACTGCGGATAAATTGTTCGGGGCGCTTCGGCTTTCGGCCAAACCTCACTAGACGTGGCTGCTACAGATAGCGGCTAAAACCGAGTAGGAATGTAACCTAACCTAACGTTTTCTTCTTTGTCTTAGGTAACCTGGTTGGAAATTTAGGAAACTCTGAACTTTTGGTGCAACGATGACAATCTATTCCTTACCGCTTCCTTCCGCAGAGCCCACGACGCCACCAGCTGCCGGCTCCAGCCGACATGAATCTCCTTCCGCCAGCCCGCTGGAACGTCGTCCGAAATTAACAGGAAAGCGAAAAGCCGACATCGGTCCGTTAATTCTATCCAAACGACATCAGGCTTCTTCCGCCAGCCGACAACAAGTGGAACATTTACACATCCTACCGGCTGCTTTTAGAAATGTTTTTGATGCGGGTTCTGGCGATTCTCCATCTTCTTCTTCAACAATATCATTAGAGGGTCTGGTCCGTGAACATAGAGAACGACTGTATGTTCGCCCTTTACAATGGACGATGCAGCATCTTCTTGTACTTCATTGCCAATTCGTGGACCACACTCGGACGCCCGATAAAATGTTTGAGCGAACTGAAGCGAATGGTCCGAGAAATACTCCGCAAAACCACCAAGTAAGAATCCCGCCAACCGCCGAAACAGCTTTGAACCAGTTGCAGACAAAGTTCCATGATCCGACAGTGAGGGTATGGGCTGTTGAGGTTTTCCTTACTGCGTACAAACTCATCAGTCCAAGGCCGCCGAGTAGCTCGATCTTCGAATCCCTTCAACTCCGTTATGGAAAGCACTTAGAGATCCTTAAAGTGGGCCGTGTTTACTCACAACCATCCATGGTTATGGCTTACATAGATCTGGACGATGTTGACTCACTACGACGGGCCACAGTCTACACCAAATGGTATCGGAAGCTTTTCAAGCAATGGCCTGATAACAAGCCTGTGAGAGCAATTTTGAAGAAAAGGTTACGCCGAATGCAACCTCAAGAACGGCAATATGATCCGTTCTTACTGCCAGTTCTAGTAGCTTTAGGACAAGAGAGGCGGCGACGTAGCTTTGTTAGCGGTATTCCTGACCCATTTTCAGGAGCACATGAGCCGCCGTCAAGCCCGAAGCTGCCGCAGGGCACGAGACGAGCCTCTACAAATGTAGGTTTCTGTCCCCACAACCGTTTTCTATTGCTAAAACAGTGCTGTTTAGGTTACTGTCTTAGCTACAACCAGTCATGATCCGGAACACATTTGGGCATACACTGTTGAATTTGCCGATGCCTTTCTAGACTGCTTTGACGACCCTTCCAAGCCCTGCGAAGCGGATCAATTATCCATATCACACTCAAGAATACCACTCTCACCGATTGAGGTGACCACAACAATGCTGCTGGAGACCCTTGCCACGAAGCATTAGCCCAGTAGAGAGGTCAATGGGAATGGTCAAGGAGCCAGGACTATTAGACCCTTGTCGCATTGCGGCCAATCGACGACCTCCTTTTCCGGGTAACAACCGCAAGGCTGCACATGGAGGAATGGTTGAGGTTGACTATGAGTCCGAGGATTTACTAGGTTGTCCATAGAGTCGTTTGGGGTTTGTCGGTTTCGGTTCAGGAGTAACATATGATAACAAGTCAAGTAAGGAAGCCTACATTAGTGAAACTGTCAGGTACAAGCGTTTTGTAATGGTCGACTTGCTACTACTAACACGAGGTCCAAGAAGAGTGATGACTAGACTGGATGGAACAAGGCGAGAATTGTATGGGCTTGGCGAGAGCAAGGCAATAACTAGCGAAGTGCATGTATCATTAGCTTTAGAGCCCTTTGGGCGTTGGCCTATTGGGCGTAATAGACTTGTGTGTGTAAATGTTAATTCGAAAGAACTGAAGAATTTCTAGAGACGGTGCCGGGTTTTCTTGCCGTCCAAATATATCTTCATTGGTCGTCAGTAACTGCCCCGTCAGCCGCAGGTATAGCAAGGCTTACATTCTACAATATGCATGGTAGCTCCGCATACACATCTCTTTGTTAACTCTATCGCAAAGACCTTCCACCTCTTCTTTGGACATGCCAAGCATTCTTACCATAGGCGCGCACGATAGAGCTGTGAGACCGCTAGAGAGCCCCATATTAAACCATCTCGCTGCCTCTTTCTCCGTGGCGTCCTCGGGCCAAGGATTGTAACACGCTCTGATGACTGTTTCACTGATGTCTACGAAGCCAGCTAATGCAAGCTGCTGTCGCGTTTTCTCGGGGTTTACTCTCATTGGGCGGCCGTACTGATCCATTGCGCCGAGAAGTTTTGAGGCCCATTGACTTAGAGCACTGTCGGTCGGAAGAGAATCGTCGTCACACTGTGGGGCCCAGTCGATTTCAACTTGCTCCATGTAGCCGCACCCAGGCTTCAGGTGCCTTACTAAGGGGTTAGCAAGGTTAGCGAGCAGGGACTAATGGCGGATGCAACCAACACGATCATGTTTTTGTACAGATCTGGCCAGTTTTGAATACTGCCAAAGAGTGTTCGGACATGCATGAAGTCCCAGTCCAGGTCAACCGTCTCCCAGGAACCCTCAAGGTCGAATGGTTTCGGAGGTGTCATAGTCCGTGGAATCCTTGGCGATATGAGTCAGCGAAACCGATATCTCTTGGTTGCACTTACATCTTAGGCTGTATCATATTGAAGTCGAGACCCTGTACGTGCATATGGGGATATTTTCTATAGCAGTTTGTAAGATTGAGGGCCAAGTTGTCTACATCTTGATGGACTCACTCAGAGAGTTCTATGGCCCAGATTCCCGTGCCTGTGCCGAGGTCGAGGACCCGCAATGGCTGCTCCACGTCCAACGAAGCCGAGAACAGATTGTTCTTGCGAACTACGAAGAAGAACTTGTGCAAAATGTCTAGGCGAGCCAGCTCTTCCTTTACGCGAACGAGGTTAGGGTTATCGAAGGCAAGATGGGCGTACTTGCACTAACTTTGTCGATTGGGAATATGTACTTCTCCCTGGGTAGATTTCCATTCTTTCCGTACCAGCGACCATAATACAAGTAAAAGTCTTGGAGTTTTCGCGACGCTCGGTAGTCGGCCAGATCGCTACGACATGATGTCAGTACAAGAGGATGGCTTGTGTTGTAGGCCATGTGGTGCAGATATCTCAATTATAGGTAAGAGTTTGAGCCGTACCTGGTGCTTTTATGGCTGCCTGGCATACTGAGAGAGTGCAATTCTCTCTGGTGGACTTGCAACAGGCTCATGTCAGCGTTATTTTGAAGAACAATCTAAGCCCGGAGGTGCGGAGACATTTAGTCCACATCCACTTCGAGTCATGTGAATTGGGTTCCCCAAATGGCTAGCCCGCTTCAGCCAGCAAAGGTGGAGAAAGTGGATGGAGAGTTGGGTAACAAAACATCGTATTTGGCACCAGCACTGCCCTCAAACAGAAAATAAAGTTAGATCCGGAGTCATATTTGAGATATTTGGCAACCCTCAATGCTAGATTTGTTGTTTGAAATATTTCTTCAAGTATTTCAGATATTTCGAATCGTACTCTCTATGCTCTTCATGGTACTATGCCCAAGCTTCCACTAGACCTCGTTCCCCCACTTGCTGTCGCCCCGCAGCTTCGCCGCACCATGTCTGATCCAATTCTCCAGGCATAAGAACTTCTCCAATGTTTCTGTCGTCATCGAAGCCCTTTGCGACGTCACCGTTAACTTGGGCGAGGCTGAACGACCTCTCGCAATCAGTTGCCATCGCCGGTATCGCGATTATATCGAGAGCTAACTGGCTGACCATCGGAAATTGTCCCTGGTGAGCCATCCACCACTCGATTGGATCCTCAGTCTCTTGCGGCTCTAGCTGCAGATACCTCTCAAGCTCACTTCCCATCGCCGTAGTCTTCGCTGTCCTGCTCTTCACCCACTGCTTGAGCATACTGTTTACCCGGGTTCTCTGCGGCACTCTTGGGGATGCCGTAGTCTTAACAATTGCCCCTCGCTACTCATTCACTGACCGGTTGCAGCGGTACCAGCGGTCCAGGTAGTCAGATAGTCCATCTTTGGCGTCCCTCGCCCAGACAAGCTGTTCTTCCGATGCCCGATTCACCTCCAGATAGCTCTTGCCCAGTGATGGATGGAGAATGGTGGATGCGGCAAACAACGGTGACTCTCCAAGATTGGTATAGTATTCATTAAGTTTCTGCCAGGTGGTGATGATGGAGAGTCTCCGATAGCGTCGGTGATCCTTTCCCATGTCGTCAACTGCCGATGATCCTGATGGCTTGCCTGATGGCTTGCCTGATCCATCATCACATTGCCCCGAGTCACGACCTGGCAAGGAGCTTTGCATTGGCTATCGCGGACGTATGTACATCTTGCAATCCCTAAACCTAGCAGGAGTCTGCCGGTTTCGGTCTGGTCGCCATTGACCTAGCTCGACCTATGAGTTAGTATTCTCTCTGGTTGCCTCGTCTGGAACAGCATGGTAGAACAACTTCCGATCCACAAGATGTTCCAGCAAGTATTTCATGCCTGTCATCACCTCCCAAAGCCGTCCATGTCCATTACCTCCTCCGCTGCCCAGCCCTGCGTTGTCATAGTTTGCAGGTAGAATGGCTCAATAATATGTTTGGTTTCTGCCAAAAGTCTCCAGTCATTCCCCTTCAACATGTCGGCCTCTAGTAGCCATTTCTCCACCTCTGGATGGACTAAGGATGCCCCGATGTCTCCTTGCTTGAGGAACGCCCGAGAGATCATGAGATAAGTGGAGTTCCATCTCGTGTCGTTGTTCATAACGACTTCTAGCTCTGCTGTAAACTCACTCGCCAGGAGATATCCTTGTGCTTCGTCGTTCTCGCGTGAGATCCTCTCAAAGAACTCACACCTCTCAGAGGAGATCTGATGAACTTGGCAACATTGTGGATCTTTCCCACCAGCCATTTCTTTCTCCAGCGTCGTAGGTTATCCTCGCGCCGGCCGAGAAGGCTGAAGACTTGCTATTCGGCCTTGAAAACCTTGAAATCTTTGCTGTAAAGGAAAGCACGAGCAACCAGGTTCAATATATGCCCAAGAGTCACTGCGAGATTTCCTCCGCTGTGACATCCGAGCTGGCAACGGAGTCCCAGTAGGCTCACTGGTGCTTGCCCTGGAAGTGAACTCACCTCAAGATCGGAAGAACGTCCCATATGGTCTGCCGCCGACGAGAAAATTAAGCAATACAGTTCAATAGAAGCTCTGGTGCCTTGTTCTCATTCGGCTCAAGGCTGTTTTCTTATCGCGAGATATCAAAAGCGGTGAGTCGAGTCCGCGACGATGCATGGGAGGTCCAAGAAACAAGAAAAAGGTAATTCGGCTGACTTAGTACTGTATCGCCATAGCTTTGAATTCGTAGATGTTTATGCACCTTCTTTTCGCTGGCCTTTGTCAGAAAGCCCGTATTGAGACGCTCGGCGAAAATGATGATAGGGGTCAAAATGGACCTCGCCAAGCTCTGACTGTCGTTTCTGGCCGTCTGTTGGACGTACGGACGGGAACCGCCAATGTCCGTTTTGCGGACATGCACATATCCAAATATACTGTACAACGTCGTGATTCAGGAAACTTACTTGGGTCGCAAACGCATGCATGTGATCGACCGTACATACTGGATGGCATTCTTAGTTACTCGAGACCAATGTCTAGTGAAAGACCGCCTAGGACTTTCAGCCCCAATAACTTGCATCATTGCCCTTGTTGATCGGATCCAACCCTTTCCACAAGATACTCGCCGTGCTCCAAGCTTTTGCGATCCTTAAGCCCGCGAGTCCGTCATGAATCCAGCTGCCGACCAGGACCTTCTGCTGTATTCAGCCCTCCCCAATGATTCAGATTGTAAGAACGAATATCTCTTGCCACAATCTATCCAAGAAGAAGGAGGCTTCTTCCAAAATCCATCGCTGAGTCATTCCCTTCCATCTGCATCTCAGCCTGGGATTCTTCAAGATAGCTGGCATCCGACCTCAGCTCAGGCTGATCACGCGTTCGATGGATGGTTCGAAAGAGATTGTGTGTTATTTCCGGATACTCCAGATTCAGTTGAGCAACCTGACGATATAATGGAGATCTCAGTGGTCCTCAGCAGTTACGGTTCCTTAGAAGAGGCCCAGTTTAGAGTAGATCGGCACGTGCAGCGGACATTGGAGCATAGGCATCTCGTGGCCCAGAGTGGCAAGAACAAGCGCCCAGCAAATGCATTCTTCCTCTATCGTATAGCCTTTCAATGCGTGGCTGAAGAGTTCTATAGCACCAAATGCCAACAGCTTGTGTCAAGAATATGTGGGAAGAGCTGGCAACTCGAATCGGACGATGTAAGAGCATGGTTTCACGAACAGGCCACGATCCAGAAGGCGAACTATAGGCAGGCTTTTGAGCATGGGTGAAGGAGAGGCTTGAAACTTAAATGTATTTAACAGTTTTCCTTCTTCTGAGCTTCTCTGGTGGAGTATGATATGGCCTTTTCGAAGGGGGAGGAAAAAGCAAATATTTGCACCAGAACCGAAAGCTACAGTGCCCTTGGAGGAAAATTGTATCCATAGACATGGAAAGCAACTCAACAAAGCGTGGACACTATACAACAAGCGCCTCACAGAAATGCAAATGTATCTGACATGAAGAGTGAATTACCTTATTTACCACTTTGCTTACATAAAATTCAACCATCCCATATGAAATCACAAGCAGAAATAGTAGAACGGCTCTATTTGTTGAGTCATCGAAGATTTGTTGTGCTTTGCTCGCCCACTTATGGAATTCCTCGATTACTGGTTAGAGGTTTTGAGATTCTTCGGACTCGCGTCTAAATGCATGATAAAATCGTGAGGGGGTGTGCGATAATTCTTTAGGTGATGCGGCAAGGACAAACTGTGTCGCTTCTTTCGGGAGATATGAACAGGGATGCATGTGGTACAGTTCACTGATGCCGAACAAACTCTGGCAGCCAGCCTGAGAGGGCGCTACGGACATGAGTTTTCCCTCGTGACTTGTTGTATCGATATTCGAAAGGCTGCCGTGAGCATTAGAACATTATGGCAGCTGTAGCTGGAACGGCATTCATCGATTATATGTGTACCTATCCTTCTGGTCTTTTATCTTTTACCTTTTATCTTTAGAAATAAAAAGAATAATGATATATCTGTAACCTAAACCGCCATAGCGCTCGTCTATAGTCCTTATTAACGTATTGTTAGACTCAGTGTATCTTGTCTGACTTTTGGTAAAGTCGAATTGGTTGAATCCTGGACCTAGGAGCTTGGATGTCCATGATTTCGAGTTATAACTTCAAGGCTAACGCCATTTGGCATTATATCATGTTTCCCTTTCCTGGTTATCTTGAATGCAGCCTATGCTGCCCAAAACAGTAGCCCAAAGCAAGGCAACCAAGCTAAGTGGGCCGAAAATCATCATCGGGAGAAGCGATACGAGGAAATGTCCTATTATGTTAGCGAGGATTGGACTCAGTGTCATCTAGCAGGCGCTCTTACCGAAGAACAACGGCCTTCTCTTGATTGTTTGCCAGAACTCCTCCGATATAAGCATGTCTGCAGCACCACTCCACTGCCAGGGTCCCAGGAGACGAAACTTGGTGTTGAAGTGTGCGCCAAAAGCCCAGACAACAAGCAGACGCCACCCGTCACGAACGTCTTTCTTCTGCGCAATGGCCAAGACGTCCCAGAGCCCTATTGCCGAGTTCATGTCCAAAGCCAACTGATATACATAGCTTTCATGGTCGACACCGTATTCTATACGAGAATCTGGAGCAAGTTTTAAGCGGTAGTGTTCTTCATCGGTAGCTCGCAGAGGATGCGGTATCTTCTCTGGAGCTAATATATTCAGAACCCAAAGCTGAGCCTGCATTTCTGCCAGAGGCGGGATGGCGCCAAGTGATGGTCTCACAAATCCAATAAATCCGACGGTTGGCTCGTCACGTCGCCAGATACCGCGGATATTGGCCTGGTTTGCCGTTCCGTAAGCTCTGGTAGGTTTTGTTCGTGAAGGCTCAAAGAATGGAAAGTCTTGTTTATAGCCAGTAGCGAGAATGACGATATCTGGTTTGATTCTCTCTCCTTTCAGCCGGTTGAACTCGGGCTGCTGATTGTCGAAAAAATGAACAGTCCCGCCCTGGCCTATCTCCTTCGGCCATGGTGTCAAGTCCACTTGTCTCCCATTGGTGTCTGCAATAGGAGTTTGCACAATGGCAGATCGCAGGGCGTATAGCCAGAGGCGTGGGCCTGGCATACTTGGACGGTACGGAAGGCTGATGTAGGGACAGACTTTCATAGATTTGTTAAAGAATACTTGGGGAGTGGTCAGCACTGCGGTGGGAGTACGGTCGTGGAGGTATGTTACTCTTGGACGGATGATGGCGTTCCGGGCTGATCCTTCCGATCCACTGGTCCATTCCCGCTGTGGTTCCAGACGACAACCAAAGGATGAACTTGATGTACCAGTGATAGTAGTGCCATAGCACCATGGAATTGCGAAGGAGTGGGTGAACATATGTGGTATCGAACATGTTGGCCCGGCTCACGTCAATTGGTATGCCTGGCTCTTTGAGGTCCGATTTCCTCCCAAGAATTGGAAACAACACTGGACCCCGGTTTCTCTGATCATATTGTCAATAGATAGGACGAAAGAAGAGCCTTTGGGACACGAGATATTTCACGGAGTGCTACAGTGCATACCATTGGAGCGAAATGCACGCCATCTCTATGGCAGAGTAAGACTCTTTTGGTAGGCGACGTTGCCGCTAGATATGCGATATCTGCCCCAGTCTCTCCACTTCCAACTACCATGACGGTTTTGTCGGTCCCGAACTGCTTTCTTGATTTGAAGCCGGAAGAATGAAAAGCCAATGGAACATTTTCCATTCCCTTTATGTTGGGGATGTTGGGTGTCACATGCAAACCCGAACAAACAGCGACCGCATCGCATCTCCATTCACATGGAAACCGGGACTCGTTTGTTTTGTACGTGATGATGTGGCTCCCATCGACTCCTCGGGTGACAGATAAAACTCGTGTGTTGAGTCGCATATGAGGCCACAATTTGAAATGCGTGCAGTAAGCTTGAAGATACTGCACATACTGCTGAGTGCTGAGAAAGTCGCCATGCTCGGAATGTCTGAAGTCGGAGAATGTGGTGAGTTGTTTGGAGGACACGAGCTACAGTGAGTATCAGTGGCTTGGTCCATAGTTTCGCCCATCCTAGCACTCACCTCGGCGTCTTCGTATGATCGTGCAGCAAATGTGCCTCCAACTTGCGTTTGATATTCAAATAAAATTGCTTCGACAGGCTCGCAGGATATGCTCGCAGAAGCCTGGATCAGGTACTTCAATGTGACAAGCCCTGACGGACCTCCCCCAATCACTGCCACTCTCATAGCCAAAAGGCCAATGCTCAATCTGGTCGATTCTCTTTCTGTATGAGAGCCGGCTCACAGAATTGCTTTCTCACGCAGCACTTTACGGATTGCGATAATCATAGTGCATTGATCGTGCGAGTAATGAATATAATTAATACTCTATCCAAGTGTGGATCACGAAGAGCTGAGCGCGAAAGGCGGAGGGCCCTATTTGGCCTTTCGACGCTGAGCGCACGTCGATTGGACGGCCGAACCTTCGAAGATTCTGTACCACAGTATTGGCCGTAGGCCAGGTCTGGAACCTGTTCCCAGAGCATTCTAATGGCTGTTTTTCGACGAACTTTGTTCACAAGCAAGCATGCGGCCAGCTCTTTGTCAAACGCTAAAACGTTTTGAAAAAGCATCTACTTAGATCAATATTGGAACATGGTATTAACTGCGGTTGAAATGGTCAATCCTCGCTCATTATGGAGCGGATGCAAGCGATTCAATCCTTTATGTAATCATCTCAACATAGGCATATTGTAGATTACGCTGCCAAACTCAAAAAAGGGTCAATGGAAAGAAAATTCGCAAATGGCTTGCCACAGTCGCTTGCTTACCCTAGAGCCGTTGGGGCTATTGGCCAGCCAGATGGCTTCCAAACACAATCAATGCTGGGCAAAGAGGGGTAAGATTAAGAACCTACTTTTTCGCGTTGGCAGGTCTGACGCCGAGAGTAACTCTCTAACAGGCAGCATAAGCGAAGACTCTAGTATGACAGGAACTATATATTGAGTACTTACGCACCACGGCCGCTGAGGGTGTACGAAGGTGTTGTGATAAAAGATCGATGAATCGTCATTACCCGGGCCGCCAACATCAGTTCGGCCAAGGACGGTTCTTGCGCTTGAACGCACTCATTAACGTTGTCCTCGATTTCCCTTTAAACATGAAACAGCCGAGTATGATTGAACATGTTTCTTACAGGTACTAAAACGAATTTATGCTTGAGTATGAGTAAGTTAGTCTATGAATACTCGCTGCGGAGTGTCAAATTACGTTTATGTTCCCACATAGGTATCCAGCGTGTTTGGAATGGCTATTGATTGTTCTGAAGGGATGATTTCAAAGACTTTGGTCGCCGTAAACCTCCTGAGTCCTTCCCCTGGTTGTGTGTTCTCACCCATATTAATACTGATTTATTGATGAAGGACGTGATGCCACATGAAGCCCGTTGCCCAAAGGTGTAGAGTAGAAATTTCTGGGTACAGATGTGTGCTTCGGGAGTATGTTGTTGAAGAGGAAGCTTCAAGTGCTCAATAATGTATTGTTATATCAATCTAATTTATGATCCCCATTCTAGATCTTTCTTTTGTTCCGTTCCTCAAACAATGATAAGAGAGTAAAAGAACAAGGAGTAAATGAACCTCGGCAAAACCATCGTTAATGGACTGCCAAGAGAGGTGCAATGACGAATCTTGTGCTCGTCTTCTTACGGCTGTGGTGCCTCCGCCTTACCACACGAAGGTATACGAGAGGAAGCTACATAAACACGAGCAAGTGCACCGCAGCCTACGACCCAGCCGAGCGATCCCAGTAGTACAGAAGAGTTCACGACGGTCGATCCGATAACACCTGCTCCAAGAATGAGGATGGTATATTTCGTCTTCAGCGATTGTGCTTCGACCCCGTATCGCACGAAGTACAGTAGAAGAAGAAGTCTGGTTGGTGTTAGCATATGTGGTTTTCATTGGGTTGACAACAAATGTACAATATGGCTCGAGTAAGGATCCATGTGATACCATAACGCCAAATCCACCATGTCAGGAGAAGTCCAAAGAAGCCATGTTTCGGATGTCCCAATCCGGCGGTGGAGGGCCAAAGGTACGCCAACAGCGGCTTGAGGCCTACTAAGGACATTTTCCCCATGAGTGGCCAACCAGAACTGAAATCACACCATCGCGTTAGAGTGCTGCAAACTAGGCTCGTTCTCTCAGCCAAATCTATAAGGCTGCGAGAAGAAAGCGCAGATGTGTCGACAAGTGAGGCCGCGCTCGCAGACAACCGACTAGATAGGCCGACCAATCCACAGATTACAGAAAAGAAGTTGTTCCTTTCAGACAGCGCAGAGCTAGCTTCCTTATCATGAGTTTTCGCATCAGACATTGGTCAATATGGCTATTCACACAGAAGATGATGATAGTTCAGGGAATATGAACTTGATAAGGCTATATAGCCCGTGAGTATTTATGTAAATTTCCAGCCAATATAGGGTGTACGCTTTTTGGAAGACATTGCGGGCAGAAACCGCCGAGTGCGAAGGCATTTTTCTTCAGCCTTTTTCATAATGTCGACATTGGAGATAATTTTCACCAGTTTCTTGAGAAAGGGATTAGCAACTGTTTCAACCGTTTTGTAATATGGACTCTGATGGGCGGCCGTGATTATACCGAAGGTGGTTATACGTCGACTTTGCAAACACATCTGTTGGCTTGTTACCTGCGCCTCTGAAGCTTGGATTCGGTGTCTTCATTAGAAAATCTTCATTTTAGCAATCTCTTCAAACCCCTGTGACTTTCAGCCCGGGTACAATCAAAAAGCTCATGAGATGGCGAAGCTCCAAGCGGGTCTGGTAACTATACGATGTTTTCTCTGCGCTACTTGCATAGAGAGAATGTCAACGGCGGACCTGCCTGTGGTCCAAATTGAGAGGAACTCTACTATTGCAAGAAATGTAGTATTAGCCCGCATACTCTCAAGAAGTTCTGGGACAAAGTGGAATATCCTTCGAGCAGGAAACGATGGGTCGTAAACAGAAGAAAAGCCAATAACAACCTCCAACTATCGAGACATGAAAGTCACTCTTCTCTTGTGAATAAAAACGATGACTCTAGAGAGGCCTGGATCATGTAAAAGGTTCGATATGTCTTTTAGATAATCCTTATCGACTGTTTTTCAACTTTCTCCAAGCAGAAGCTCAAGTATCGGACGTATGGATACCACATTACTGCTGAACAGGTGCTGGGGCCTCACGTACAAGCAGGGATACTTTAAGATTACAGCCGAAATGGTAAAACCTCTAAGGGGCAGATTTCAACAGAACACAACATGAATACACCAATTCACATCAATGAACCGAATACACGTAATGTCTGACAATTACTCATCTGACCAGCAAGCATTGGTGTATTATCAGTTTGCTGAGTGTATTAGTAACTAAATCGATGGAAAATTGATTTTGTGCATGGCTATACAAATTCAGCAGGCGGTTCTAGTCGAGGTGCCAATGATCGACATTTCGCGCCTCGCACAACGATGAAACTCAGTTTGTCGCATGTAGGGAGAACCCATACCTTGTACCATCACACATAATGTACACTGGGTAGACATGATCCGGTATGTACGCGATGCCAAACATCTCTGTATCCATGAGTTTGTGCCACCAACCAGTGATCAATCTACACACGGTGCTGTCGGGTTGGATTCCAGGGCATCCACTCCAAAATTGATTGCATTGAGTTCTTCCCTTCATGTTGGAGCATTACACTACGTTAAGTTCCGCTGGTGGGAGGCATCCACAACCTGTAATATTTGTGGTCCTACAAGCTGGCGTGTAAGATCAATGACGGTCACGTGTCGGCAAATATCTCACTTTCAAACAAATGCCGGTTGACCAAGAGGTCCTGTATAGATAATTGTGTTCTCTAAGAAGTTTCACCGTAATTTCTTCCCTTTCTTCTGTCCTTTTCCTTCTTTGTCCATCAAGGACTTAGGTTACAAATTCCATCGGACGATTCCACTAGGCCCTGAAGAACACATCTACATAATTTCGGCTAGGAAACTTGTATACAAGAAACAGCTATTTCAATCCTCAGCTTGTACGATAGAATGGCCATCTCTCATCCCTCACAGAATTGAGGGCAGTTGAACTTAGTTGGCTTCGTGGATAAATTTCCTCTTTTTCCCCACACCACTGTATAATTGCCAATCATTCTTTTCGAAATCTTTGAACTGGTTTCGGAGGCTCGTGACGGTGGTCTCGAGCTCTGCTTTCTCGTTCGTCAGTCGGCATACATCGCCATATAAGGCGCCAATGTGGAAACGCTGTGTTTCGATTGTAGAATCTCTCTCTCGCAATAATTCTTCACATCGCTTGACCTCTAATTTGAGGATATGTATCTGGATTCTTTGTTTTTCAAGTTCCCTTTCAGCATGAGATGCTTTGGAGAAGGAAAAATCTTCTTTCGGTGAACCAGATTGCCCAAAAGCCTCTTGAACCAGCGCTCCGGGATGTTCTGCCAGTTGAGGGTCCACCAAGGGTAAGTAATCGCCAAAGGTACATGAAGATTCTGTGGTATTGAGAGTTGCCATCGCGTTCCCCTAGCTTACATTACCTTGGTGACAGTAGTGCGTAGAGCTTGCTAGATTTCAGCTACGAGAAGGTTATGCTATATATTGGCTCCTGCGACAGAAAAAGGCCGCCATGCGTCTGAGCGAGTTTAGGACTAGCCAGTCGTTCGAACGGAACAGAGATAAGTTGTCGTCTGTCTCGTCTGCCGAAAAACAAATGGTTAGTTTGAAAAGGTAGCTGTTTAGTGGCTCTTTCGTTCTTGTCTCTACAAGCAAGCCGTTTCTGGATACTTATGGGATTGTCGCCTGCCTTGGTAATACAAAGACGCGGTCAGTATCAGATATGTAAGGCAGTGAAAAGTGGTTCCTTAGTTCAGTGCTCGATGCTATAGCCAAACCGATTCGATTGCTTTGGACCCAACGACGATGCAGCTGGACGAAGCGTTCTTTGAGTTTGGCGCATATTGATTAAATTTCATATAGAACGTACAGTGACATACATCAGTCGGCTGATCTTTAGCAAAACATACGCCAAACAGTACGTGTGTTCGGTTCATTGATGCAGATTTGCGTATTCAGGTTGTGTTCTGTGAAAACTCTGCCACTTGGTAGATTTACTATTTCCGTGTGCAATCTTAGAAGACCCCTTGCATGTGACACCCCGGCACATGCTTACTGCATCAACAGAAATAAGCAGCTGGTAAAATGAGACCTGGCAATGATGCTTTATTCATTAATTCACATGGTAGCACATATCCTTCCAAGAACCCTCAAGAAACCTACTTCTCCTTAATTAATGCTATCTTGCAGTGATCTCAAAACATATCATTCTCTACTAAAACTTGCACTAAAGTGCAGGTTCGGCGTCAATAACTTAACTAACCGGAGACATTCACTGTGTGCAGACAATGCAGACAGAGATCACTTGAGTAGCCACTTTCAGTCTAAATTTGAGTACTTCCAAAATCAATACACTGACGCGCAACACGCACCAGAGTATATACCTAATGAGAATGAGACCTTGTGTGTTGCTACTCCATACTGGTTGAAAAGGCAGGCTTGACTTGTTAGGGCCCTATGAATTTCTCCAACACTACACAAATTAAATGAGCAATGGATGAGACTAGCACGACGATAGACACCCATAACGCCGGACCCGAATGGAAAGAAGCTTTCGGGAGTCCTGCCAACCCACGACCAGGTAACCAGATAATAATAACCAATGTCATGAAGCAGGTGAAAATGCCACACGTGCATATACTGAAAATGATGCATATGAGGTTCTTCAAAGGCAATCCATTACTTGCTATTGGCAAGATCATGACCACAGCATTTACGACAGCATAAGCGCATGATATAGCGAAGCAAATGAGTCCAGCAATGAATAAGCTTTTTAGCGAAGGGAGGCGGTGTAATTGGTGTACCAGAGAGCCAGCTTCATTGGACAAATTGGAGATGATGTTAAAGGTCTTGTCGTCCCCCAATGGGAAGCTCACGCAGTCAGAATGGCCGTCGCGGTATTCCACACATCCGGCTGTGGTCCCAACGGCTAAGGCCTCTGGGACAAGCCCATTCAAAAGGGTTTCTCCCGCCGCGATTGCACTAGTGACCTTACTTTGGATATCTTGAACGACATGTGTGGCTTGAGCGACAGCAACAGTCGCTTGTTTTGCAACGCCGTCGGCCCCTTTAACAACTTCTGTGGCCTGAGAAGGTATATTCTCCGTGGGGATGGATAGACCTCGATGAAGGAGATTTTGTCCTAACTAAACGTGACGAAACATCAGCCAAGTACAATTTTAATGATTGGGCCGTCCAGTACCTCAACTTTGAAGATGCCTTCCTTCTCGTTCTTGCTATCATTGAGAAGTGTCATACCAACTGCAATTAGAACTATGGCAAGGGTGATGTGAGCCGCAAGTGAGAAACATGCTTTTAGCCTTTTCAGCATAATGAATTACCAGATAATTGAGCTGAGCCCAGACATTTGACATGAGACGGGCGACCGATGTAAATAATTAAAGAATAACAAGCGGCCATTCAACGCCGCTTGGTTACTTCAAGCAAACGAGCTCTCCCAACAGTCATAATCGACCAGTTTGGCCTACTATTAGCCTTCGTACAGGAAGACAACAGCCAAATTATGACCGCATTGGCAAAAGAACAAACTTATAATAATGGAGAAATGTAAGCGACCTTTTGTCATTCGAGTAGCGTGGTCCTCTCGGTCATCATAAGCAACAGCGAATATGCCCTCAGCCGACGCATCTTTGGTACTCCGTAATACAGATGTACAGTCTACTATCTCAAACTGTCTCAGGTAAACGCTGGCTGAAGCTGACATCGGTGAATCAGGTTGCGTCGCCATATTATTGCTATCCTTTACCAGATACGACACCTCGGCCTACACCCTCGCCGCTTGGCAAGTCGATAAGCACTGTGACACCTGCAGTCAATGGGCCAATGGTGACTGGGGCTGATCTAAAGAGCATTACGACAATGTGGCAGACAGGAGCCCCTTCGCACGCTCAAATCAACACACCAGCTACTTTGCTCAGTAGCAATCTTTCGAGAACTATCTGGACTCCTCCCGAAATTGTTACTGAAACCCCAACAGAGACTTCTTCGGCAAGCGCGAAAGTAAAAACATCCGGTGTTATGCTGTGGCTGACTTTTTTGAGTGCCATGGCTCTACGGTCGCTGTGAAACTCGAAGAGCTACTCTATGCTACGGTATACTTTATATCTAGTATCACCTTTAGGTCCTGAGATAACCATCAGGCATTCACCGAGGCTTTGTTGTCGTAGTTATGTTAGTTAAAGAAAAATTGTATGCATTATAGGCTAGCCTTGGCCTACTTATGATTTTGTGAGCCCATCATCCAAACTCTTGACCTTCTTGGTGCCAGGGCTGATTGGGATATGCGCAGCATACACTTACCATTCGGTATTCCCTGGCCTCCTTCTGAAGGGAAAATGCAGTACCAAAATTTACAATACAGATTTGAGACTTTACAGAGAGGTATTATAAAGTGTCTTTCCCGAGAGTCTCACTATCTATGTTGCCCTATACTAGTTCCTACTTTGATGTCTCAAGACATGGTGAGCTAACCAATCTGGTTTGAGATTCCTCAATGCTGTATCCTTCTATACATCATGGCAAAGCTTTGAACCAGCCCTCTCACAGACTTTCGATTATTCTCTCAATGTCATCCATCTTCAAGAAAGGGTTCACGATGAATGATTCGTATCTTTCGTTCTGTTCAACCGCCGCCTGCAACTGGATCCTGCAATCCTGTAGCTCCTTAATGGCGCATCCGTGTTGGGTATTTAGTTTTGGAGCTCGACCCTCAAATTATTGGTTTCCTCTTCGTTTACCACAGAGACGATGAATACTCCCGTCGAGTGATTACTTACAGTTGCATATGTGTCATACCACAATCAAAATAAGGCGCCATAGGGGCCATGGCGACCGACTGAGAGGTTCATCGTCATAGTTTGGATCTTGGACAGCCTTTGATGCTGGGATGGCTTTGAAAGTATGGCCAATATCTTGGCTCAGCTGCCTACAAGCGGCCATACTGAGACTGCTAAGCCTTTTTGAGAGAAGTCTTGCAATGAACTGGTTCTGAAAGAACCAGAAGTAACCATATCGCTGAGTATTGTGGAGACTGACTTGGTATAGTTTGATCGATAGGCCAGGCTGGTTATCTGCAGGATCGATGAGCTTGCTCTGATGGTATACTTAGTTTAAAATTCACTGGTATGCGCTGCAAGTGTGTGTCTACATTCTTCTCGGGTGTTGAGGCTATTCTTACGGCTTCTGCAAGAGTTCCTTCCCGAATCTGAACTAGTTATTATCTTTTCCATAGCAAGGTAAATAACCAAGCCTTATGACTCAATACTTAAAGGACCGAGAAGAAAGAAAAAAGTCTACTTTCAAGCGACTTAGTTACAATATGAGAGCACTGCTTATTATGACCATGTCTTTAATATTGCCCGTAAAATCGCTATAAAATTCATTAACGAATTAGCCGACCAAGAGTCGACCTTGATGTTGACGGCCTTATTTGATTCTAAAGCATATTGAAGACAGAAGGAAGCAGACATCTTGTACAGTCCCGGCCGAAATTAGAGGCCGCTTGCCTAATTCAATAAATGTAAGATAAGCTTTCGCGCACGGACCGAACCGTAGCCCATGTGGCTTACAACAGTGCACAGAGCGCTGCAAAAACCGTGATGTTGACCCTGTCTCCTTGTAATGCCTGTCATTATCGCATGCTGTCATCAAACTGACCAATTATAGGTCCCAAAAGGTAGTAGTCATCTGATTATACATGGACATATCCAGAATAAGTCTTAGATTTCTGGCTCGAAATAACTTTCAAAGAAAGGCCACATCGGAGCGCAGGACCTTGCTCTCCGTGGCGTCATTATGGATAAGCAATCGACAATGAAAGTCAATATCTCCCCTTGAATGAGGTCTATTCTGGACGTGGAGGGGTCATGACATCTGCCCCATTTGAATCCATCATTAGCCTCCATGGAGATTATGGTACGTGCTTAGAGATATTCCCCGCATTTCCAGTCATAGACACTGTGAAAGCCGTATTAGTCACTGCTGTGATCCGTGCGCGAAAGCTTATCTTACATTTATTGAATTTGGCAAGCGGCCTCTAATTTCGGCCGGGACAGTACAGTATCGTTTATGTCCTGAAATAAAGCCTCATTGAATATGGAAATTGGCATTCAAGAGCCTTATTTAGCAAATATCAAAAGTAATCGCTACGGCTGATAGAGGTCTTTTAAGCAAACCGTAGCACCAAGTCTGTAAATACTTAAACATGGCCTAGACATTTTCACAAAGCACTCGATGAACTACCAAGAATGAGTTGCTGCCGTCATACATGCTGGCTTAAACCCTGGAGCCTGGGCATAGAAACGGGCATAGAGGTCACAGACCGACCTCAACGCCTGCTGAAGGAATTCGAAAATCCCGACGCCGAGAGCGCTGGCCTACTGGTGTTAATCGGAAATCAATCGAAACAGGCGGCCTTCAAGAAGCTAAGTTTCCAGACGGGCAGGATCCGGGCGATGGCAGGAGGGGAGGTTCATTTACTTGTCTCTTCGCTGAAAGAGAATCGCCGTAAGCGTATCGTGATCGCTGATACAGATGCGTCTGGATCACAGCCCAAGTTGCCGTTGTTGAGCACCAGTGCTTGTCACGCTGTAAGAGTCTATACTGACACGAAGCAACAAGTTCCTGAAGATGGACTTGACTATGAAAATCTCTTACGTAGAACTCTACTTCCATCTGCTGACGTTGTATGCATATTCGTCGATGATTTAGGAGGATTTGGTGAGTCGTTGAAACGATTACGTTTCTGGCTCCAGAGTGGACCGCCATCAACTAGCCCCGTGCGGCCACATATCCTGCTTGTAGTAAGGCAAGAATGGAGACAGAGACACGAAAGTGATCTTCAGAGGTTTGTAGCAGAACACCGGTCTAGAAGCCTTGATCCGAGTCTCAGTGGCATCACTCTCGTTGGAGTTCCCAGGATGTCCGGTAAAAGTAGACGGCGAAGCGGCGGACAGACGCGGCGATGGCAAGTGCTCAGTTCGGAGTTATCAAAGGCATTAGAGACTAGTAGACAGGCTCGACGACGATCTGACTCGATCTTCTCGGTACACCATCTTGCTCACTTCTTACAGTATGCTGCTAGCGTAGCGTTGAGCGTAACTGCGGAACCTTTCAGCTTCGTGAAGGTTTCTCGGCTCCATCGAGGAATAGCACCAGACTTGAGTGACCATATCAGGAATTTTCTAGGAAAGTTTGAATTACTCAAGACGTTCCAGCAGGTGGCTGTCCCGTTGATCGCCTCAAGTCTCCTCCTCGACCATTACTCGCCTGGGATGCACCGTAAGCTACCAGAACGCTTTACTTACTCGTGTTAACCGAATTTAGCCTTCGACTCTCACCAGGTCTTTCGTGAACTTTACGAAAATGCTTGCTATCAAGCCAGCTCTGAACTCAAATCAGGCTTTGAGAGACTCATGCCACCTTCAGAAACTGTAAGATTAATATCGTGCAGTATGTTCACTCAGTTCGCGCAGTCCCAAGCTTTGGGCTCGATGCGTGACTGGCATCGGCAGCAACTCGCTCGAAACTGTAGTATATTACGAAGTATCAAGTCGAACGAGACATGTCTTAGCTGTATTAGGCGGCGGCCGCAGTATGGCTTCCCATGTGGACATCTCGTTTGTCAAAATTGTGTTAGAACATTCAGTCCTAAAAGCAGCTCTGACCCGTGGGAGTATGTACCACAATCATGTCATATCTGCGGTCAGCCCACCCCAGGAATTTCGATACGTCTGTTTCCTGATACCAGCCGACTCCGGGTCTTGAGTATTGATGGTGGGGGGATACGTGGGTCCGCCCCAATTGGTTTCCTCAAGGCGATCCAAGACGAGATCGGTATACCGTATTATAATGTACAACGCAGTTTCGACGTCAAGGTCGGGACCAGTTCGGGTGATGTTTGCGTACTGACGATCCGTGTTTGCAAGACTAACGGATGTGTAGGTGCATTGAGCGTGATCTGTCTGGACATTCTGGGATGGAACGTAGACGATTGCATGTCTCATCTCAAGCAGTTTGCCCAACAATCATTCATCCAGCGTTCCTCGCGGTTTACACGTTTACTACACCGTCTTCCACTTTTGTCCAATGTGGCATGGCTATTCCAACTGATCTGCACATTGCTAGCTGATAGCAAGTATACTGCTGAGGGGCTGGAGAAGTTGTTGATTGAAACATACGGCCAAAACCGAAGTACAACCGATATATCCCCAGCCACCGCTATGGGGGCCCATGTAGGTGTAACATTGACCAGAGCACGTGATGGCAGTGTATTCCTCGCCACGAACTATAACAGCGCCACAGGGCAAGCCCAGGATTCTGGTGCGTGCCGTTTGGGAGTGTCACTTACTACTGTCTTTTGCTAACAGCGACTAGATTATCGTCATCTCGAATTGAATGACGGGCAATCTCAAAGTAAATGGTGGCAGGTGTAAGTGGAATCGAGACCGCCTCAAGGCTAACAAAGCTAAACCTCTGCAGGTTGCGATGTGCAACAGCAGCACCGTAGTACGTTTATATGGTATCTTGTTCACAAGTCATGGCTAAATCATGTACAGTTACTTCAAGCCAGCGCGTATCGGCGACCTCGGAGTTTTTCAAGATGGTGGGCTTGCAGTTAACAATCCAGTATGCATTGCTATTCGTGAAGCAACATTGTTGAGTCCAGATATGGCGGAACCTAGTGTTGTGGTTTCTCTTGGCACCGGTTCTGCTTCAGACGATGATAATGGGTCATCAGGCATTTTATCTGAAAAGTTTCTTCCTAGACTTTCAAGGGCTCTTTGGAAGCAAACCGGTTCAAAAGTCACGTGGAGCCATCTTCTGAGTCATCAGAGAGCCGACAGTGGCACAAAACTTTTTCGGTTTGACGTCGACTTCATGGAAGAACCTTTGCTTGATGAGGTAAGTATGGTAGAGCGCGTACGACAGACGGCCCACGATACGGCGACACGATCATCAAGCCTTCGTAGACTGTGCCGTCATCTGCGGGCTGAGCTTTTCCTCTTCGAACTAGATGAACTCCATCCGCCGTACTTCTTGAGGGGTGCTTATCAATGTGCTGGTCGAATCATCTGCCAGTTGAGAGCTCACACGCCAGAATACGAAGGATTCATCAGGCAGCTGTGCGAGAGAGAAGCGGCATTCCGAGTAGGAGCCCAGTTCCTGAGGGTTACGTATGAGAATATCAATACAGATCTCTGTTTCAAGGTAAATTTCGCCGTACCAAACCTCAGTAGTTCGATCTCGATTGCTTTGTTAGAAGGGGCGGATGAGGAATCACACATCAACGGTTCACCTTTCGCGATAGAATGGCTTATCCGAAGGCAAGCACTGAATGCCGGCTTTGGCACATCCGACCATCGGGAATTGGCGCATTCTGGTCTCGATTGTGTTCCATGAATTCGACCTGCCACTTCTGAAGTCTAGGATGACTTATAGGCGCGGGTATCAATGAACCATGCCATTGCTAGGCGTTATATTTACTGAAGCTAGTATTTGATACTTCTGTTACATATTGTTTTAGGTGGAGAAACTAAATTGTACGATTAGGTGAGATTGGAGTTCTGCAGAGAACAAGTCACAGTATAGAGGAATTATAAAGTCTATTAAATCAAATAATCATAACATTTATCGTCGCTGAATGGTAGGCCAAGGTCACGCGTAGACATATGAAACGGAAATTGTCATACATTACGTATATTCGGTCTATTGATGCAGATTCGTGCATTCATGTCATGTTCTGTGAAAACTCTACGACTTGGGGAATATACTATTTCCGTGCACAGTCATAGAAGACCCTGCTTGCACGCGGCACCCTAGTATATGCTTACTGTTCAACAATTCACCGCAGTAATCAGACAGGCAAACTTTCTTTTCTTTTCTTTCCTTTATGCTGCGGTCTTCTGAAACTAACGATGGCATTCCGCAGCAGACTTCAATCTTCATATTCGCCCCTTAAACCCGCTCAAGTACACCCGACGTCGCTGCTCGTCTAAGTACCGGCATCCCTGTCCACTTCGAGATTCGTATGCACCACGACTGGACAGTCGAGCCTTGGGCCTAAATACGTATCAGCACCCTCTAGGAGATTCGGCCATTGAATGTTGTTGGGTGATGTACGTACCAGACGTGCTCCGTATCTTCCAGCGATGATTGCAAATGAATGTTATGATCTTTATGCGAAAGCTGAATGTAGCGTCAGTGAATTCGCATCGTTCGTAGTCGGTAGGATATTTGACTCCGGCGTAATCTCGTCAAGGGAAATGATAGGAATTTCTGAATCTTTGACTGGATCAGGGATCAATTTGGGTGGCCTTTCGCTGGTAGCTATCCTTGCGCTTAGAGATACGATCAGTTGATTCTGTGTGGCAACCATCTCTCCGCATGTATTCTCGTATGCCACGAGCCGATCTTTACGCGCCTGCAGCTCTAAGATTTGACGCTTTAGGTGAGTGTTATCATCATCTAGTCGACGGCAGAATTCCAGCCATTGTTGCAACTGATTCAACATATCATGAGGCAGCGAAGCGAGAATATTTGAATTACCATGAAATTCTTCAGGCATATTGACTCGCTCCTACACAGGATCAGATATTGAGCAGACGCTTGTGGCTCATGGGCCTTAAGTATCTAGGTGCCCTGCTAAGACATGAATACAAGATGGAATACCTGCCCAGGATATGTTTGGGCCCAAAGACCGTCCAATCTAGACTAGCTCTCATGGTACAAAGAACTGCAGTCTGGAAAAAGTTCGAAATGGACCAGCAAATAACATCGGCGAGATCAAGATCTTCCCGGATGCCATCGGAAGGTCTGTTCATGCCTCTACATTAGCTAACCAAGTCACTTGATTATGACATAGTATCACATCAGGGGGAGATCTTAAATACACATTCAATACCAGTTCTCACAGGAGTCCCATATGGGACTTCATCTATGCAATATTGGTGCTTCAACATGAGGAAGGCTCTTCTCGAAGGGAGTCTTCAATAATCACGGTGTATCTTATGCATTGTAATCCACATAAGTTCAGCTACAAGGCTGTTTTGCCGGTTTGGCATCTCGACAATTAACCACTTCGCTTTGAATTTACACAACGACAGGGAGAAACTCAGAATTTATGGATAAAGTACTTGCGTGCCTCTTGGGTATCAAGGCATCTTCATAGAAGCAAGCTATGGGTCTCCTTAGGCACGACAACGTTCTTGAGCCAAGAACACCTCACAAGTCCAGCCTTCGCAATGGCAGGCATTCTAAGACACAATCTATTTATGTATCTTTGAAAGCTCACATGGACGACATATTGGGCACTTCCAGAGAAAAGGATAGTGCTTATATCATCGACAGCCGGTTCCCCAGGTCTGTTCCGAGATATGATACGCAGTATTCGTTACTAGAACATTCAACGCCTTCCAACAACGACCTCAACTTGCATATCAATTCCTCATCCCCACCAGCCAAATCAACAAAGAAGAGCTTCCGGTCTCCGATCTGCTTAGCAAGAAAAATAGGGCGTCAAATAGGAGGCTTCCGGAGCGGATCAGTGCGATATCCAGCCACTACCTCCGAACCTTTAGAGGAAGATATAACACATGGACAGCGCCATGGTGTCGAGATTGAAACGCGGACGGTGCTCGACAACAGGAAATTGAATCCTTTCTCAAAAACACGGAATACTCGATGCTTGGAATCAAGGCATTCTGGTACAGAACCTTTACTTTGCGATCCTCAGGCTTCCAGGCATCCGAGGAGGGGGGATAGTCCCCCGGAAGAAGAACGACATCATGTTGATATTGCGCAGGACAAAAGTTATTTCTACACATCGTCACAAAGCGACTCAGAGAGTGTTCGCCAATTTTCTCATCAGTGGATGATATCAAAGATCAACAATGCATTGGATCAGCTCCGAGATGCTTTCAGTCTCGATGAACATGAGAGGGCCTTCTTCAAATCTCGCAGGAGCATGCCAATAGATAGTACTCCAAAGCAATACTCAATGTCGGTGTTTATTGACGGCAGAAGAGTTGCAAGGAATTGTTGAAATCGATTCCGAGAGCGAGATCATCGGCTTACCGTTTAACTTGATGAAACACGTGCGCTATGGAGTTGTAGTCCGAACTTGATGTCTCAAAAGATGGATGAGGGGAGGATTTAGATAGATGATTATTTAGATGATTATAAGACTAAATCTTTGCACATTTTAATAAAACCTTAGTATGTCAAGATATCTTGCCTTTTTTCTTTTCTTTTCTTTTTTGATAGGCAACCTAACATAGCTTTGCTCCTATCCAACCTTATTCGTAGGGCTATTTGCTCGAGGTTCTGGCCTAGCGTCGAATAATCTCTTGTCTACCAAGATTGACAACGAATCTTTCACCCCGCCCTTTTTTTCCCTTTCAGGATCAGTTGATAACACTTTACTCAATGTTCGCTCAAAGTCGGATATGCTAAGAACGAAACTTGGGGAATCACATAGCACGTTTCAACTAAGGCGCTTATCCAGAAAATTATCCATTTGCCATTGGTGAAAACGTGGTTAGGTTCTATTTATGCTATTCTCTATGTATATTTGTGCTTTACAACTTGTGACGGCGAAGCAGCCAAATAAAATTGAGCGACTGCGTGTTCGAGGGCTGTGCTCCAAAATGCTGAACTTGATTGACAGAAAGTCCAAGAGGTAGCAGTCTGGGAAGAATCGTGAACCTATTGCGACGTGCTGACATAACTAATTTCTAATTTCAACCTTCATGCTGAGACCTCTTCGGCTACGCACACACATACACACACACAAGTCTATTTCGCCCGGTAAGCCAATGCCCAATGGGTTCTGAAGCTAAGATTACATAACGTCTCTCTAGTTTTTGCCTTGCTCTCGCTAAGCCCATGAGAATCTCGCCTTGTTCTTTCTAGTCTAGTCATCGTTCTTCGCCTTATCCTCGTAGATATTTATATGTAGCAAGCCGACTTGAAGCCCAATTCCTCCAAGTGTTCCGTTTCCTCTTCTGAATTTTGAGCTTGCTGTCGGGTGGCAGCCAGATGAGGTTGACTCTGTTTCCGTTTGTTCTAAGCTTCTCTACAGCATCATATATCTCTCATATATACCCTTGACCTGATTGCTGGCGAGGGTTACTTATCGCTTGTGCTGCAGATCTGTTACTCGTTAAGATCACAATAACTCGATATTCGACCTCTGGCAGACAGCCGAGGCCATGAGCAATCGCTGCTCTGTGTATGGGTTGTGTCTTTCCCTCGAGGCCAGGGTGACCGAAAAGGTTTCGTTGGTCTTGCCGGC
The DNA here is from genome assembly GCA_014884825.1 of Fusarium sp. 190-020-2. Lineage (NCBI taxonomy): Eukaryota > Fungi > Ascomycota > Sordariomycetes > Hypocreales > Nectriaceae > Fusarium > Fusarium sp. 190-020-2. The sequence goes on along the minus strand of JACTAS010000163.1, from coordinate 759 downwards.
TCTTGCCGCGGATATGGGAACTCTGATAACTCCTCCCATGCCGACTAGACCATTCCGCGCGGAGCTGCTTGTCGCTATCCTGACCGCCCATCCTGCTTTAACTAGTTCTTTGATCTTGCCCTCTTCTTCCTGTCTTGTACTGTACTGTACAATACAATTCAATTCAATTTATTACGCACGGCTGCTTGCTTTAGTAGAAAGGGCACCAGTGAGTTATGTCTCACGCTGTAGATCGCAAGCCAAGGCAAGCAATTCAGTACGGTAATCATAGATGACCTGTGGTACGGTATTGTTTAGGATTTTCTGATACCCGAACTAAATTGATCACCGAGCATGATGGCCACTAGTGGACCTGTGTAATGTATCAACAAGCTTTGATGTGAGCGTCCGTTTGTTGACTTGCATCTACAACCTGTACTTGCCCCACCACCCACGTCCCGATTCGTTCCCGCAGACTTTTTGACGAAAGCCAGACGGCCTCCGGTTTGGGTCAGAACCGTACATATTTCCACCTTTCTAAAAAGAAAAATACTTCCATTTGAACCTAAAACATCCTGTTCTTGGTCATGCTTTGAAGAGGCTGATTTAAGCTGCGAGTTTTGCCTGAGAGCGTTTCGGAGGATGAAAATATCTCACAATGCTGACCATAAACCCGGCCGATATGAAATAAAACTAGAGTTAAATATGACAGAACGTCTGCAGTTTCACGCTTCAGTCCCAGTCACTTTCAACGTACTGGGTAAGATAGAGAAACGTGCA
>JACTAS010000162.1:0-38274 GCA_014884825.1 Fusarium sp. 190-020-2 | reverse complement strand
TATTTACTCTTATAAAATATATAACATAGAACTTAGTTATTTAAATTATAATAAAGTATTTCTAGCTATAATTTACTACATTATAGAATTTAAATATTATCTTAAAAAATTAAATACTTAATAAAAGTATTTACTAATTACAAGAATATAACTTATATTATAATAATATAAAAGCTAAATTAGTAATAATTATATTATGTTATATACTTAAATAATTTAATTCTATAATTATATATTCTAAAGATATAAATAATAAATATATAAATATTATTTCTTAATATAAAATACTATTTTTCTATTAATTTTACTTTATTTATTTTTAAATATAAAGTTAATTAGTTATATATATACCTTATTATATATTTTTAATTAATTAAATTATTACTTTAAGTTACTTTAACTTTTACTAACCTATATAAATAAACTAAATATAAATCCTTTATAAAACCCTGCCTTTACCTTATACTTATTTAACTTTAGAGGCAGACTCCTTTTCCCTATACTTTTATAGTTTATAACTATAGCCAGGCTATTACTAATTTAAAAACCGCTTTCTAGTAATATTAGCTACCCTTATAAATATATTAAGAAGCTACTTTTCATATATAGCTAATCTTATAAAGGCAGTTAGAAAAACTTCTTTATTTAATTAAAAAAGATAACTTTTCCTTAATAGTATTATTAAATCTTTAAGACCTAATAGCTTATTATTAATTTATTTTAAAGATATTAAATTAATATATTAATTATTTTTTATATAATTAATTAATTAGATTAGGCTATAATTAAAAACAATTACCTTAATAAAGTTAAATTTACTTTATAATATAAAGTTTTTAATAATAATAATTATTATTATATAAATTATATAAAGTTTTTTTTTAATAATTACTTTTAAGATAAGCCTAGTAGCTAGATTAAGATTTTAATTAGTTATATAATAGATATAATTATATAGTTATAAGCTATTATATATAGGTATTAAGGCAAAATAGCTATTATATTATTAATAAGAAAGGTTAGAAGTTAAGTTAAATAATATATTTTAAAAGTATAATAAATAAATTAAGTATAATATAATATAAAGGTTTATTAAGCAATAGTCCTTTAGATAAGTTAAAGAAGGAACGTTAATTTAACTATTAAGATTTAGTATTTATATTATTTAATTAAGCTAGTAATTATATTATTAAAGTAAATAAACCTTATTTAAATTTAATTTTTATAATAATTCCTTACTATAACGGTCTTCTTATTTAAACTATTAATAAAGAAGCTAAAAAGCTTAATAGCCTTATATAAGGCTAAAGGTAAGTAGGAAAGAAAGAAATAATATATAATAATATTTTCAATATTATTATAACTTTTATATAGTATTTATAATAAAAACAACAATATAAAGTTTCTAAAAACTTTTTATTACAGACTTTAAAAGACTATTATAATAATTAAAAAGCTAAATAAGTATAATAGTATTATATTAAATAAAGCTTAAAGACAAAAAGAATTAAATTATAAGGTACTTAAAAAGGATATTAAGGATATTATAAGGATTACCTAACCTACTTAAAAATATAACTAAACTTATATAATAGCTAGAATACTATTATTACAACCCTAGCAGTTACATTATATATACCTTATAAAAAGGCTATATTAAACTAACTAGGGAAGGACTAATAAGTATAAGAATAATAGCGCTTTAAGACTATATTATTCTAGGATTAATAATAATTATATATTATATTACTTTTATAAAATTGTTGTTAATATATAGAATATATATATTAATACTATTATAAAACTTAGCTTATTATTTATTAATAAGATATCTTTGTATTAATAAGCCTAATATAAATTACTTAATTATTAAAAGATATAATACTTTATAGTACTTAGTATTATATTTTATATAATTTATAAATATAAATATAATATAAACTAGTTTACCTATTTAAAAACTTTAATTATTATGTATTAATAGCTCTTATTTAAAATATATTATATAATATTAAGTAATACCTATATAATAATACTTATTACTTTAAGCTAAACCTTAACCTTTAGCTATAACTAGTAGCTAACTTAACCTAAAATACCTTATAAAGTTAGGAAAGCCCTTATAAATACTAATAATAAAAAACAAGATATTATCCTAGCTTATTTAAATACCTACAATAATAAAATAAAGAAACTTAAATAAAAGCTTAAAAACCTAGGTATATAACATAATATATTATTAAAAGGTATTAATAATAATATTAAAGTTATATAAATTATAATTAAGAAATTAAAGAAAAATGTAAAAGAATTTATATTAAAGAAATTAATTAAGAAATAGAAAAAAGTTAAAGGCTTTATTAAGAGTATATTAAGTATATAAGGATACTTAATATACTAATAAGGATTCTAAAGAAAGTTTTAAATTATAATAGCTAGATTATATAATAGAGATTTTAATAAACTTTAAGGATTTTTAATTAGCTTATAAAATTATTACTTATATTACCTTACTTAATATATTATAAATAAACTTAAAATATAATATATAATAGGATTTCTTATAAATAAAGCCTTATAATAATTTAAACCTAACTTAAAAAATTATATTATTAAACTATATTATAAATAAAACGAAATTACCTAATATATTTATAATAAATATAAAAACTTTAAAAAAGGAGTATTTTGTTTTTTAAGTTTATAAGTTAGCCTTAAAAGGTATATTTAAGTATTTTTAAAATTAAATATATTTTAAATACTTATAACCCCTATAACTAGTAAAGCTTTATTACGTTAAATTATTATAATTAGCTGCCTTAATTATAGCCTAAACCTATTTATATATATATACTAGCTAAAAAGCCTGACCTACTTATTAGCTAGCTCGAACCTTCTTCTTATAATCTATTTAAAAGAATATTATATTTTAATTATTTATTATATAGTAAGTTATCTAACCTAACTTTCCCTTTTAACTATAACTACTTATAGCATTATAACTATATTATTATAGTATTTACTATTTAAAAAAGCCTATAGCTATTTAATATAGCCTTTTGTATTAAAATACTTAACTAAATTACTTATTTTATAATAGCTTTTAAAAATTAGAAATATAAAAATAAGCTTTATCTTATAATAATAAAGATTAAAAAGGCTTAAAATAAAGAAGATAATATTACCTTTATTAAGTAAGTTACTTTAGGCTATAGAGTCCTCTTACTTATATATTATTATTATAAAGAGCTAATACTCTCTCAAGGCTACCTTAAGAAGGAGATAAAGCTATTATAAAAGCTAAAGTAATCCCTTATAATAAGAAAGCTTATAAAGGTAAGTAATAATAGATTTATTAAAGACCTTAAACTAGAGACTATTAAGGACCTATATAGATATTAGCTTAATAATATAAAGAAATAGTTAATAAAGCTAATAAAGACTATAAAACAATTAAAAGCTAGTAAAAATAGCAGCTAGGTACTTATAGGGTTTAGAAGAAAAACTTTGAGTTTTATATAAGTTTAGTTATTTAAATTTAAAGACCTAAAGTTATAAATTTGGCATTAGTAGTAAAAAGAAGATTAAATAAGTTATAAGACAGATTATATAATTAAATAAGCAGATTAGCTATAATAGTAATATTCTATTAGTATAAATAAGGGTTAAAAAAGAATTATAATATAGTTTTAAAATAATAAATAAAAAATAAATAGTAAAAGAAAAAATTTAATAACTTAAATAAAAGGGGTTTATAGCTATATATCTTATTAACTATTACTATTAAGTATTTAGATTTAATTAAAATAAAACAGCTTATATAATATAAATTTACTTAAGATTAAAACATAAAATTAAAAATACTTTAGTTAATATTAAGCCTAAGCATAAAAGCCTAAATAAACTTAGTATTAGTATAGTTAAAATAAATAACTAATAATATAAATAATAATATAAGAAATAGGTAATAAAGTATAAATAATTATATAATCCTTAATAAAATAAGAATAATACTAACTAAGGATATAAAAAATATATATTTATATATATTTTATAAAATAAAAGCAGGATTAATAATATTAAGAATAACTTAATAAACTAATAATAATTATTAAAAACCTTAAGATATATCTAAGGTTAAATACTATTATTATAATTAATTTAGATATATTACTAATAAATATCCCTAATTAAAAAGGCCTAAAGATACTAACTAAGGTAAGTAAATACTAAAAGTAACTAATAATTAAGGCCCCTAGACTATTATATTAACCTAAATATTAAGAATAATATAAAGTTAATATAATATTACTAGCCTAAGATTTATTTAAAAACCTAAGAAATAAAACCCTTATTTAGATAATATAATTAAGAAATTATAAGACTAGTTTTTTACTTATAAAAGAGTAAAGGTAAAGAACTTATTAGCTAGAAATAAAAAAATATAACCCTAGATTTAATAAGAAAAATATATTAAATAAAAATAAAAAAATTAAAATATCTTATTAAGCTAATATAATATAATAAAATAAGAAAAGTAAAATTTTATAATAACTTAAAATATAAAAAAATAAGTTAATATAAAATAATAAAAACTTTAAAAAAAAATATAAAAATAAAAAAACTATAAGTCCTAGGAGTTATAAAAAAAGGAAAAAAAGGCCTCTTTACTATCTAGCTTCTTTTTAGATTTTACCTCCTGCCTTATCTTAAGTATAAATACTACTAGCTTACTACTATAATATATATTATTAGTATCTAAGGCACTAGATATACAGGATACTACTAATTTGCTAAGACCTTCTCTAAATATAAAAAAAAGCTTAAGAAGTTTATTAGCTAGTAATATATATCCCTTATTAAGAAGGGTATATTAAAGTATCTAGCCTATAAGCTTGCTAAGTACTATATTTAAGCTAGTAATAAAGAAGGCAATTTAAAGATAGATAGCTATTATATAAGTTATATAAAGAAGCTATACTTTCCTTCCTTAATAGGTATGCTCCTAAGAGGTATCTAGCTCTTTTAGGCATTTACTTAAGTTTTACTAGATATATTAAATAATTATTAAGGTAATAATAAAGATAGCGATATCCCTTTATAGCTATCTGCTAATACAAATCTTATATAAGTCCCTTAGACTAATAATAAAACTGTTATAATATAGCTAGGTGCTAATGCATAAGTATTAAAGTAGGGACTTAGTAGGGATAGTAAGCTAGCTACCTTAGTAGAGGCCTTCTAAGCTAAGAGCAGACTTAAGAGCTATTTTAAGAAGGGAAATAATACTTTTAATACTTTAGCTATTACCTAGAGGCTATAAGAAAGGGATTTTCTTAGTAAACTATCCTTATAAGAAATCTATATTATAGGTATTATAATATTATATAAGATATTTAGTAATAAAGGCTAGAAATAGTTTATAAATATATTAATATACTTTATAACTACTACCTATAATACTATCTTACTAACCTTAACTAAAATGCAGGCAAGGTAATAAATAAAATCTATAAGGTTTATTTAATAATACTATCTAGTTTTACCTTATATTAAGCTTAGGCTATTTAATATAATAGCCTTAATATATTAATAATTAATAATATTTAATTAATTAATATAAAAGTATTACTTATTTATAAATAGGATTACTAGTTAAGCTAGGCTATAATAAAGTTAGATAGAAATATTAAAGACTTTTTTACTAAAAATAGGATAGAAATTAATACAGGGCTAGTACTTTTAATAAAAATAGCTAAGTATTTTAATAAGAAGTTTAATATTCTTAAATGCATTTTAGTTATAAAGATTTATATTTAATAACTATTAATAATAATAGCAGATATCTTTAATTTTAGTATTTATATTTTTATTTTTAAAAGCCTCTTTATATATTATAATAAGATTTATATAACTAATAATATTAAAAAAAAGAATAAGTTTTATATTATAGTACTTATTATTATAAATAAGCTCCCTAACCTTTTAAGGATTTATAAGGCATTATATATATATATTATATAGCCTATCTTAAAGCCCCTTCTTCCTGGTAATAATATATAAGATCTTTTTATAAACTTAAGAGTCCTTAAGGTTTAGATAACTATAGATAGTAATCTATATAGCTTATAAAAAATATCTATTCTAGAACAGCTTAGTATTTGCATACCTTTACGAGGTTTTGTAGAGGAATTGGGCAGTGTGATAGGAGGCGATACTGATGCTAAGATGACATTAGTTTGCTGAAAATCCTCTCTCCCCAGACATCACGAAGACGGCAAAGATGGTAACAATGATGGTGATGACGATGCTGGAAGCGGGGAAGAAGAGTATGAGAATTATAATTGACAGGAACCAAAAAGTCAAGAGGGGGTTGTAATATTTGGCAGGAGGGGGACTCGATCACATATGCGATAGTGGAGACTCAGTCTTAGCAGTAATAGACAAACCCAACCCTAACATCTTAGTATAAGTCCTAACAAATGTTTTATGACTCTTGGTGAGACTCTAGCTGGTGGAGAAGCGATAGCCGAATTGGAGACTCAAAATATGCCTGTTGTGGTGGAAGGTGGCTGCTTAGGCGAGCCGGAGTCAGAATCGGAGGCTGCCTCGGTCATTGAGGTCAGAGAGGAAACCATACGCCGTCAACCAACCACGCGATCAGGGCGGCTTATCAAAAGACCCAGGATTCAATAGATATGTGCAATTATTATTTATAAGACGAACAATTTTGCGCATATCTATTTTTTTGGATAAGTTCTGTGTAAGTAAAGTTGTTGATTTTTGGTGGTGCTTCGTTTTTGCGTGGCGAAAGGGTGGTTGTGCATGGTATGCGGCAAGACTGGGCATAATGCAAGAACCTGTCAGGTAGTAAATGAGATATCTAGGGAAGAGAATAATGAGTAGTTTTAATTAATTAGATAGTTTATTATATTTTTATGATAGTTTATCTTTTAAAGGGTAAGATTTCTGGCCCACTCGCTTGTCTGGCCCACTCGCTTATCATACACGTCAGATCAGAGGATGAAATAGTGGGGATGCCGGCGTGAGTTTCATGAGGTAACTCATGAGTCAGCGGCGATAACCCAGACTCAACTCATATGAGTTTTGTGAGTTTGAGTTATGAATTAACTCATGAGTTAAGGTTTGAGTCAACTCAAATGCCCAGGTATGCCCGTGAATGGGTCAATTCCACCCATATTAAAGCCAGGGTCTTGGCCCATGTCTGGAGGTTCCATATTGAATGGCATGAATGACGCGGACGACGCTTCGGGTCCGCTCAGTCCTGCTCCATCAGCCATGCCGGCCGTGTGCCTATTTACACCTGCCTTGCCAGTATGTCGCCGACCTTGCAAGCCTACATCTGGCTGAGCCCCTGAAGCCACGGCTTCCCAGTCAAGGCCGCTCATTATATCCTGGCCTCCGCCCAATCCTGTGGCGTCCATGGAGCATCCTCCAAAGAAAAGTTGGTGATCAAGCGGGTCGATGTTTCCAATCGCACCCTGCCCAAAATTCATAGCAAGCAGCTCAGGTGGGAAGAAGGTAGGGGTGTGAGGGTGATGAGAGAAAGCGGACATATTGGCCGGATTCATAGGTGGCATGGCTGTGCTGAAAGCTGGGTTCTGTGGGTTTGATACTGCGAGAGGGTTGAAGTCTGCTGCACCTGTAATTTGCAATCCCAAACAGCCCGAGAACTTGCGTTCCTGGGAGACTGCGTCTGCGTCTGTACTCTGCAACGAACCGAGATGCCGGTCAGGTTTTGCTGGCATGCAGGTCTGTTTCTTAGCGTTTTTCTTTCGTTTCGGTGCTGCTGCGCGGATAGTATCCTTATTCTCGACATTTTGTGGTGTTGGAAGCGTGGAGACGTATTCCTCCACTGATTGCAGTTCGGGCTTCGCTTCGAGGACGCCGTCTGCTCTTGAATCCTGTCGTTTGTAAGTGGCGGGGTCCATGAACTCAACATCAGAAAGACCGTGAAGGTAACGGTTAAACCAGTCTCCGTATTGAAGGAAAGATGACTGTGTGGCTCGTTCTTGGACATCCGCAACAGCTCTCATAGCGTCCAAGGCATTTCGATACTGAGTGCAAACGTTCTCCACCATCCAGTGAAACATGCCCCAATACTTCTTCATTTTGTGAAGATACTTGACATTGGTAGTCAAATTGGCCTCGCCTGTTGGCTTCATGGAGGGGTTGCGATAGATAATACCCAAGATGTGAACTGTTGTCGAGGAAAAGGCGCAGTATCCAGCGAACGGGGCCGAAACAAAGCATCGCGACTGTTCAGCTTCACGAAGAAGCTCGGATATTCGGTCCGCAGCGTTGAAGGCCCTCTTGCTTGCTTCAGAGAAGAAATCATCATGTACACCATGTTGCTTTCGTGCTGATATAGTAGCTCGACTTATAAAGAGAATGTTATGCTGCAGGCAGATATGCATAAAAAGGAACTGACTTGCCGTGTTCTCTGTCTTGTGGACCTCGAGGTTCTCTGCAGAGTACTTGAGTGACAAGGGCAGACTAGCCTCAAGGTTTACAGCATCATTAAGATGCTTTACGTATTGAGACTCGTCTTCCCACATTGGATTGGGGTCCAAATCCTTCCACCCTTGGCTCAGGTAGGTGATGATCCGTCCCCATATGGCAATGGCTCGAATCAGGAAGGCCGCAACTCCCATATTCTCTCGTGCATCAACGATTTGTCCGCCGTTAAGCGACACCGGATGAGGTACTTGACCGTCTAACATTTCGGTGGGCGCAGGCATGTCGAATTGGAAGTACTTTTCCTTTACCGGCAGAGGAATCTGCATTGTATCCTCCCTGATGAATATGGGTCGATCTGTCCCAGAAGAGTTGAAGCGATCCATGAGAAAGCAGGCCCACATTATGCGTCGCCGAATCTCTCGATCAATGAAGCTGAGCTGCGTTTTGGTGCCATTACGACCCGAGGGATCGTATTCTAAGTCTTTATGTAACTGGAGAGCGAAAGCCATTCGCATAGCTAGTCCACCCAGGGCCCAGCTACGGCCGCCCTGGCAAGTTCCAAATTCATGAAGGCTCAAAATAAGAAGACATGTCAAGATGGTGAGGTTTGGCCATTCATATCGTCTGGTGCAAATATCTCGAGCGTATGATGCCCATTCCTCACCGCGTAAGAATTCCGGCCCTGAAGAACTCACTAGAGGGTTTGAGGTAAAACGAGCAGCTACAGCGCACACTGTGAGAACAAGCACCGGAGGTAGTGTGCCATTTCTGTTGACTGTTAGCAGGGTACGTGAGATCCAACCCAAAAAGAACTCACTTTAGCTTTCGCATATAGCTTAGTTTGTGTAGAAGATGGTAAGATTGGCCATAGACGTTGTTGAAAAACACCTCTGCGAGATGCTCCTGTATCTCCTTGGAGGGGAGTGCTTCTGTGCCTTCATGTTGCAGCTTGTTCTCCTCCGCTTCTTGGACTTGCAGGCTGCTGGGCCTATCATCGCCCTCGATCTTGGGCTTCGAAGGCGCCTTGGCCCACGCTTCCAGATCAGGTCCTAATGCTTCCTCAGTGCCGCGCTTTTTCGTTAATTTATTAGAAGGTATGGTCCCTGGTATCGCTGGTTTGACCACGGCACGGTTCACAGCTGACGCGACTTCCTGGTCCGACTTCGGGATGACCTTAATGATGCGTTCTTCCATACGCTTCAATTGCTTATCGAGTATAGCCATGTAATCTGTCTGTGGCGCCGCCTTCCGTGTCGTGACCTTGTAGGCATATGGGATACGTGAGCGTATACAGTGCTTGCAGGCGGGTTTCTCGCCTGAACAACGGATCTTCTTTCGGCGACATGCAATGTAAGCAAGCGGGAGGCGTTTTCTTTCCTTGCTAGCCCTTGTCTTAAGTCCACTCCACGCAGGTGTGGCATCGGCATTATCCTTCTTAGTTCTACTGCCTAGGTCTGTGCTATCCGTATGGTTACGATAACCCAAACCAGACTCATCGGTAGTCGGGTCTTCGAGGGCGTTGGATGCGGGAGATGTCCGATCTGGGGGGGCTTCGGAGCCTTCCATGCTCTGGCTGAGGCTGCCGGTAGGCAAGGCGCCGAGCGGCAGACCGCTATGTGCAAGGCCAGACATGGTCTGGTGCTGAGGAAATGCAGGGGGACATTGGAACGTGTCGGTGTGATCTACTAGGGAAACGAGAGAAGAGTGGTCAGGAAGACCATAGTAAGCAAACGCAAAATCGTCAAAGTGTGTATAATCCATTAAGGCGCTGTGAGAGGGAGAAGGCATAGCGTGCAATTCAGGAACGTCGCGGTAGAGTTGGGGACCGGAATCGAAGGACTGTTGGGCGTGTTGAGGGCTCAAAACGGCACGGTTGGACATGGCTCTGCCAGAGACAGAGCTACGACGTGGCCACCCGCGGGCGTGAGTCCGGCGATGGAAAACAAATATACCAGACCGGTGTGGTGACGATGGTGGAGCGAAGCGACTGAGTTAGGCAGGGATTTGGTGGCTGCGAATGCAGTCCGACTGGCAAAACAGAGCCTTTATAAGAGGTTGGCTGGTACAGCTGTTGTGCAGCTTAAAAAGTTGCAGCGCAAGAGTGTTGAGGTTGAGGTTGAGGTGACCCAAAGTCGTCCGGGGAGTTTATGGAGAAGTAAGCAACAGGTACGTATGTAGTCAGCGGCTCCCTGCACTGGAGCTGGGGACAGTCTGCGCCTGATATCGCACATCCCCCAGAACGGGGCTGTACTGTACGTACCAACCATATAGGGCTAGAGACTCTACCATATGATTTACAAGTCTGGCTGTAATATTATGATGGACCTATGAATATCCTGCTACCTTGAACACTTCCCTACTTTTTGGGGGGGAGGGGGGGGACTCAGAATCTCCTTATTAGAAAAGAGGGATTGCTATTAATTTGGTCTGCTATGTCGCGTAGCTGTTGCGGCTCGTTCGGCTTAGCTCATGGTCTGCTGACTTGTATGAGCTCTGCCAAGCATCGTGATCTTCCTCATATTGCAAAGGTACTCCCGACTTTGGCCTCACTCTTGTCAAGGTTTACTGAGACAAGACGCGGGGTGCCAAAATTTCCGACACATAGTTAAATTAACCCCTCTGTTTTATTTTATATATAATAAGCTAAATAAAATAGATATAAAATTAGATATATATTAAAATATTAATTAAATAGTTAAATTATATAATAAAAATACTAAAAATAATTTATTTTAATTATAAGTATATTATTAATTAGATTTAAATATAAGTAAAAACTACTACCTACTTAAAGCTTGTATATTAGCTGAATAAGCATTTATATATAATATATAGCTTATTATAATATAATTTAATAATTATATTATCTTAATTAATAAACAGAAATTAATAAATATTTTTTAATATTATATTAGCTTATTAAGAATATTTAAAAAATACTTAAAATAATATATTAGTATTATTAATATTATTTAACTTTTTAAGATTAAAAAATAATTAATAGTATTTTATTTATATTTATATTTTATATTAAAATATATAATTTAAAAAAATAGGGCTGATTTTGGCCATGTGTCGGAACTTTTGCCGGCCCACTGTACCTTATCTTTAACCAATTTGAAGGCGCTGCTGGGGGTAGCACACTAATGAAAGATCTGAGTAATAACTCTGATTGGCCAGATTCGCTCACCAGACCCTGACGCCCAGCAGGTTCCGGGTAAGCTGCAAGGACGCGCCCGACAGCCTGGCAGATTCAAGCTTTCATCATATATCATGTATCCGCAAATACATCAAATGTCATTTCAAATCCAGAGGTTTGGATTTGTTTGATTGCATTTGATCTGTGGGCAGCGCTGGACAGAGGAGGCATCGAGCGCACCGAGATGATCCCGCTGCCTCTTACGGGAGAAAGGTCGCCGTCGATAGGGATAACTATCGGCCTTGTCGGCGTCTTGACACCGGCTGCAGGCGGGTCTTGCGTGGTCGCATGAGAGCTTTGACCGTCTGCAATGCTTTGCACGCAGGCATCCTCGGTCCCCTCGGCGGAGCCATTACGCGAGCCTCTTCTCCACTGGATTGTCACTGGTAGACTCTTAATCCTGGACGAGGCTGTCCCGCAGAGACTGTGGGTCAGGGACCTGGGGAATGCGGGATGGCACTATGATGGTTGGGGGTGGGGATGAGATCGGAATTTAAGTCGGAGTAACTAGCGACCCCAGGTTGGCGGAATTTTGATCGGCGAAATCGGATATTCAAATAGCTTTTCGGCCAAGACTAGGTCGGCTAGATTACATAAAAAAAAAAAAAACACAAGCTTGGCGACTCTAGTGTTTACCATGGTTTTTCATCGCGGCGAAGGGTTATCTGTCCTTAATTGTCTCTTCCTTATGGTACGGTCCCGAGTTAACGGCTTGCCGCGATTGTCAGCCTTTCCATCCTCTCTGACTTCTAAAGCCCCTTCCGCAACCATGGCTAAGGTCGACACGGCAGCTATTTTAGAGCTTTCGAAGTGGCCGACTGCGCAGAAGCTCGTAGCTCGAGCTAGTGAGTTCTTGAATGAAGTCCAAGACTTGTGAGTTTGGTTGGCTCCTGTCTACATGGCCGAATGGACCTTACAGCACATGCTCTTACCCTCTAGAACCCCCGGAAAGGATCTCGAAGCCAGGCTCAACAAGGACTATGGGCCTGGAAATCCCTACTACGAGGACTTCTGCTCGTTTATTCGGCAGGGTCTCAAAGAAGGATGGGTAGCCGAAACCGAACTCGATGGTCCCAAATACCGACGGGGAAGGATCAACATCCCGACGGCCGAGACCAAATTCTTTAGTATTACTACCGTCTTCATGGATAGCCAGAAAGTCTACACAGGCCAATACCACGCTCATCCGTATGGAGAGATCAACTGCATTGTACAGATCGATGAGACGGCGGAGATCAAAGGCATGCAGGGTTGGCAGGGAGCCGGGTGGACTGCTCCAGGGCCGGGTACGCACCACTATCCGGAAGTGCGAGGCGGCAGCTTGGTTGCGCTTTTCTTTCTTCCCGCGGGTCGAATCTCGTACAATGCGGAGCCCGGGACACCGCAACCCTTGTCCGTCTAAAATCACTCGACTACGAATGGGATGGACGAAGCTGGGGAGGATGCACGTTTATTGATCCCAACGCTGGACGAAGATAACAATTCGAATAAAATGATGTTTCAACTTGCTCTCTGGTCTCCAGTCAAATCGGGATAGCAATTTCCAGGTTTTCTGCATGATCTAGCAAACGATGGCAATCTTCGTGCTCGAGCTCAATTAAGCTGGAATTGGTACTCAGTATGAAGTGACTACCGTAGAGCCGTCTTGTCGACCTAGTCCCCTGGCGCTATCCTGCCGCTATAGGTTCCACGTTGAGTACCAAGGCATGAAATTGTATATGTTGAGTGCGAAGTCACAGCAAAGCGCAGATGTCCCGGCAACGTATGCCAGCCTTTCACATTTTGATCTAATGTGTTTGCCGCTGGTACAGCTGCCCTCCTTGTCCATCCGCTTGGCTGTGTTTGGCTTTCATGTATCCTCCCCAACGGGCTGCGAGGTATATTGAATGCCGAGCTAGGCGTCTATCTATTGGGATAGGACTAATTCCGCGGCATTCTGGCTGATGACTGTGCCACTGAAGACGCCGTAGTCTGAAAGTAGTACAACAGGACCTTTCATACACTGAGCCGTACCGTATCCAGGGAGGCGAGTCAGAAGTGTCGTGACGGTAAAGAGGCAGTGGAAAACCACCTAGCTGTGGGTGAGGAGGTCATTGGGACTAAGGAGCCCGCTGAGAATAACAGACAGAGTCGGTGTATATCGATTGTCGTTATAATTAGGGCCTACGTTCTGTGGGTTCGCGCACAATGGAGCAACACTAGGCAATCCGCCGCATTCTAGATTGGCCATTGTCTGCCAAGACTGTTAGTCATATAACTTCCCCGTGGATAGCTGAGTAGGTTACAAGGTTTCGGAAGCCAGCTTCGACAGCTTTCGCCGACCCAAATACCGATCACCCCGAACCCTGATCCGAGAAGTATTAATCCGAATGACCCATTTCATCTTGGACTCTAACCAAACCGGGATAAGTGCCATGACCATCTGATCCTCTCCAGGTGAATGCAGGCGATACCAAACCAGTCAACCGTCTTGACCCCCTCTCCAAGCCTTCCCGTGTAACCCAGGCAGGTCGAGCTGGGAATCCCATGTTTGTCATTATGTACAAAAGCAACCATATCTCCCATGTACATGATGGATATAGTAGTGGCCGTATCGTCAATCTTCTCTCACGCGGTCTCACGAGGACGTAGTTAAACTCTTTTCGGTTAACATTTGAAGCATCGCATGCGTCCCCGACATCATGGAGCATTTTGATCTCATCGTTGTGGGAGCTGGTACGTTCGATAGATCTCTCCTTGGTCTCTCTCTCTCTCTCTCTCTCCAAAAAAAGAAGTATCAATTATGATCTTTTAAATCTCTCTGACACGCTCTCCCAGGATGGCATGGACTTGCTATGGTCAAGACGTACATCGAGGTACACAACCAAGCGAGCATTCTAGTTCTCGACTATGCGGACTCCGTCGGTGGCACCTGGGCTAGCGAACGACTATATCCCGGCTTGAAGACGAACAACGTCGTCGGCACGTACGAGTTCAGCGATTTCCCCCTGGTAACCGAGAAGTATGGCATCGAGAAGGGGCAGCATATCCCTGGTGAAGTCGTACATGCGTATCTCTCCGATTTCTGCCAAACCTTCGGGTTGATGTCATGCATCCGGTTCAGGACCAAGGCGGAATCCGCCACCTTGCTTCCTAACGGGGAATGGGAGGTTGCCTTCACGACGTCAACAACCGAGACGGAATCGTGCGGCACGCTAATCGCCACGAAGCTGGTTTTGGCCACTGGCCTGACCTCACAACCCTTCATGCCTCCGCTTCCTGGGAAAGACGTTTTCAAGGGCCTGGTGTTCCATGCTAAAGATTTCAAGAAGCGGGCGCGAGAGTTGTCGGATGTGAAGACAGTTGTGGTTATTGGAGGCAACAAATCCGCCTGGGACGTCTGCTACAGTTCCGCGGCTCGTTTCGGTGCCCGAGCGCATATGGTCATGAGAAGGTCAGGTGGTGGCCCCAGTTGGTGCTGGCCGCCACTGGTGAAAGGTGTCATTCCGTCTATCTCGATCGCCTCGGCGACACGACTGTTCACATGGTTTGATCCGAACCCTTATGGGCGCTCTGCTTGGCCGATTCGGGTGTTGATCAACCGCACATGGCTTGGCAGGAAGCTGTCTCAGCTTTTCTGGAGGTATCTGGACAACAAAGTCACGAAGCTGAACGCTTATGACCAGAGCCCGGGGATGGCAGCCCTAAAGCCTTGGACCTCGACGTTCTGGATGGGCAATTCATTGAGTGTCCACAACTATGAGACCAACTGGTTTGACTTGGTTAGTAGTGAACAGATCACTGCCCACGCGGGGGAGGTTTCCTCCTTGTCAGAGTCCGGTGTCCGCCTAACAGACGGCACCACCATCGAGGCAGATGCCGTCATTTGCTGCACGGGGTGGGAGACGAAACCAAGTTTGCAGTTCTTCCCGGAGGATATTGTCAATAAACTTGGATTTCCTAGCTCTGGAAAGGAGGAACCAGTGCTTGAAGCGCAAGTCAGAGCTGACATCCTCCAGGCCGCACCTGTGCTACGAGAGAAGCCAGTCAAGCATCTGCCGCGCAACCTCCGCCAAGAACAGACCAACGTCACTACATCTGAGGAACCCCCATCTTCGATGCCCTACCGGTTGCACCGCTTCATACTCCCCTGCCACCTTGACTTCATCCGGACGAAGAATCTTGCCGTCATCGGTGCACATATCACCTTGCATACGGCTATTCTGTCACAGGTCCAGTCTCTGTGGATCACAGCACTCTTTGATGACAATATTCCCCATCTGGCCCTTGGGTCTCCCAAGGCTCTTGAGTTGGATGCCATCAAGCGAGAGGCGTACCACCACACCGAATACCAAAAGATCAGGCGACCCAAGGAGGCCGGAGGCACCGGAGAACGGTGCCCTGACCTGGTGTTTGACAGTATTCCTTATGTGGATATGCTTCTGTTTGATCTGGATCTAAGCTACCACAGAAAGCCGACTTGGTATCGGGAAATCACCGAGCCATACACGCTCGCCGACTTCCGAGGTCTTGTGCGAGAATGGACTCGCAAGACAAAGTAAGCAAGGTCGAGGGCATCAGAAGACAAGACTGCTGGACCAATTGCAGTGTCTGGAGTAGGTGGGCAAAAGTGTGTAGGTAGAAGTGACACAGTTCAATCAGCATCAAATGTAACCTCAAAGCTGTTCCCAAACAGTCAGCCATGTGCTACATCGTGCGATGCTCCCCGCTAGCAGAGTTGTTCTAAAAATTGAAGGCCGCCCGTGTTGTCCCGTAGGGTTGAAATTGAACCACGCAGCCAGCTAGCTAGGGCCATGTCGACGTACAGTGGGGGGCAAAAAGTATGAATCGACGCGGGCCGTGAAACTATAGTTTACCCATACTCTTGAGTGTGCTAGGAATGACAAACCGTAAAGATATCGGGTACGTCGACTCCGGTATGTAATAACACCGCGCGTTAATTATCACTTAGCCTGCACATTTGACACGTCGCCGGAAGACGGGCGTGTTTTTATTTGGTCTTGGACTAGTTCACTGGAAGTGGCTGGGCGTGACAGGCCAATTGGAAGCATGTGGATAAATGAGGTTCCATGAGGAAGAAGCACTGTATGGCCCCGTGGCAAGGCGCCGAGATTCTAGCATGTGACAAACTCATCGTACTTGATGTGGTCATGGTTTGCCAAGTCTCCAAGATGGAAGGTTCGGGCACCTCCCCGAGCGCTGGTCTCCAGCATTTTCCACTAATGAAGGAGCGCACTGCATGGAAACCTTTCGCCCCTTTCCTGTTTGTCCAGCAACCTGGAAATAGCTTGAAGATTGCTGAAACAGGCAGCAGGGACGACAGCGGGCTACCTGGGATCCACATATGGAAGAGCTTCACTTGTGGGAATGAATTGTAGCCCCTGGGGGAAGTGTTGGCGGCAGATCTTGCCGATCTGCGACAGCGACCGCGACACTGGCTGGCAATCTGATCTTACGTCCAGGCCGTACCTTACAAAACAGCTGCCGATGTTTTAATACATGCTCGGGTTAGGTTTCGAGAAGCCGCATGATTATCTAATATCAGAGAGAAAGCACAAGAGTAAATTTTGCCCTAGGTTATAAGAAGTCTTAAGCTCTTTGAGTGAGTTATGATATAACACGTTCCTGACTCATTGCAAATACAATACAGCAAATTAGAGAAACTGAACACCTTCAGTCTTTCTCCAAGCATAGTCCAAGAGAGCTGCTGTGCGTTTAGCAACGTCTTCATCATAATACAACGAGATCATATGGAGCCCGGCATCAATACCGCAGCTAATGCCTCCGCTGCTGATGACTCTCACCCCAGCTTCATTGTGCCCCGAATCTACATATCTTGTGGCTAGCACTTTGCCAGCTTCCTTTCCATTTGCCACTGCCGCGGCCGCCGCAGCGTTGACCCCCTTGAGTACATCATACGAAGCCCAATGCGTCGTGCAGTACCCGCCGTTGAGGATACCCAGAGTGCCGAGGTAAATAGCCCCGGTGCAGATAGATCTAGGGGTTTGAGTCACCAGTCAGATTGCATTGGATGATGAATTAATGGCCTCGCGTCAACTCACAGAAGAGTCTTCTCATTACCCCCTGCTTGAGGGGAGAGTTGGGAAAAAGCCTGGATCAGGTCAAGGAAGGGTTGTCCCTTCTTGTTCGCCTGCGCCTCAACGGGTGAACCAGGCCCAAAAGGGCCGCCGGGGACAACGAGAACATCGTATTTGTCGAGGGCGTCGATCAATGCTCGGTCCAAAGGGATATCGCGCTGCGTTTGGGACTGTGATGAACTACGTAGACAATGACAATGGAACATAAGCCATACCTTGATTTGAACCCCCTCAGCTGTCACAGTGATATCAGTCTCTGATGCAACCGTGATATTGAAATAGGAACCTCGCTCCGTGGCAAAAAGGGTTTCAATAGGCCCATTGACGTCCAATGTGTTTGCTCCGGGAAATAAGATCAAAAGGGTTTTAATGGGAGCCATTTTGGATGACGGTGTGGTGAAGTCTGAGTTAGCTGTTGATAGGTGGTTTTGTAAAAAGAAAAAAGAAATAAGATAAAATAAAAAGAAAAGAAATTGCCAAAAGGATGGGCAGAGCGGTTTAATAAATATTATAAGTTCTTACTGACTGGAAAAATTCCAAATCAAGTAAACAAGGGGCGTAGCTAAGTACAGCTTACGTATGTCATCAAATCGCATCGTATTACAACGTAATCACTGCATCATAGCCATATCCCGTTCGCCAAATAGTGTGTACTACCTATGTATACATACTACGTAGTACGCCTTTCTAGTGATTTCAAGCAACATCGTCGGTCCGCGGAGCCCCGTCGCACTTCCGAGTTCGGGCTAGAAATATGGCGGGAGTCCGTAAGGCCGCTTTGTAACACCTTGACACTCAGCTCCCGTCTTGCATTTTCTGTTGCCGAATACCTCCTAAGATTAGCCTGTTATGAATCAATTAGTTAGCGGTTGCCCTTCCCTAGTTAGAGCTTCCTCCAACAGACTACAAGACACGGTATTCCACTGAGAGCAGTATATTTATATCCTCTGACTAATCGGTTACACCAACACCCTGTCTCGTCAGACACCCAGGCTACGGGTAACTCTTTTCGATCGTTAAGTCAATTCCAGAATCGTGAAACTTCTCAAAAGCACTAGCTACTCATGGATATTAGTAATGGAGGGCAAAGGGTACCATAGACTGAAAAGAGAATAGTGCAAGAAAAACCTGCCTTGACTTGAAGCTAATCGGCGTGTCCACGCTTGACTGACTCTTTTCATTATTAAGCAGATCGGAATACGGTAAGCAAATTGCGCCGAATGCAAGGCTTCTCGGGTCGATGAATAACAATAAAATTCACGCCCGTATCTTAAGATGCTAGCGTGATGACCCCACAATGCCCTCATATCATGGCGAGCAAGATTCCCTTTTTGGGACAATGGTACCCTGGAAGCTGTGAAGGCGTTATATCCGGTTGCCTGATTACCACTACGTCTTATGTAAGAGTCCGGCAAAGTTGCAGCATCTTTGGTCTAAGAGGGTATGAAAGGTACCGTATTAGAACGCTCCAAGCAGCTCTTGAGATATTTATAAAAGGGGTCAGGACTCTCCTCAAATCACACTTTCCACCGCATCAACCTACGAAGCTTGCAATTGTACCCAAGTATATCGACGTTTCCGTTGGCAACTGTACCAAGTCCAAAACCATGGCAAGCATCGAGACTCTTTTGGAGAGAAAAAAGTCCGTACTATGGCAAAAGCTTAACTACCCGACTCAGATCGTTATTAACTGAGAAGTGTAGGGGCGTGATCCATACTCCATTTCGATACCTCTCAGAGCGTCCATCTGGGGAACCTGTTACCCGCACTTTCATCGGTATGTTGACCTAAATGTGCTCTACGCCACGCCTCTGTCCTGTCAGTTTAATCAAGATTCCCATTTTAGTGTCCTGCATGGATCCGCGCTGTATCCCTGAGAGAATTTTCAATCTTGACGCTGGAGGTGAGTTGAACAGAGTTACAAATCATCCTATTAAACTAACTTCACTATACAGAAGTAGCCGTCCATCGGAATGCTGGTGGAAACATTCGTGACGCTCTACGGGATATTAACATTCTAGACACCCTTGTCAAGCTCAAAGAAATTCTCATCATTCACCACACTGACTGTGGCACGCTCCATGTTACCGACGAGCAGATCCGTGCTCGCCTGAAGACTTACGTGGATAAGGACAACTGGGCCGATATAACAAAGATGAACTTTGGTGCAAACACTAAGTAAGTGATCTATGATGCGTTTATCTGGAGGGATCTTATTACTAACTGAGACTTTAGTATTGAAGAAAGTGTCAGGGGTGATCTTGAATGGTTCCGGGCAAACCCGCTTGTGAGAGAGGAGCTGAAGCAAGGCTGCCAGGGGTTTGTTTATGACATCAAAACTGGAGAGTTGAAGAAGGTTGAGACTGTTTAAATTAAATAGTCTTAGCTAATTGGCTAAGTATAGATAAGAGTTTACACTTACTTACAAAGATTAACCCCTGAATTTCACATTGTATAGACTTACAGACTCCAGCTAGTTACAAGTATTCTTATAAGGTTCCTGTGATTTGTGAAAGATTTCTACACCAAAGCCCGTTCTAAGCAAACCAATGATCTCCGAAGTGCCCATGGTAATTATCTCAGCCAGTCCCCTGAGTTCCAGCACTAGCCCTCTCGTTACGTTGTCTAATAGGGAGCGGGGTGATTTCGCGAAGGGTCGCGCGGAATTGCCCTCAATATGAACCGGCGTGGTAGAGAGATTACAGGTAGTATATTGGTAACCCATTTCTCGCGTCAGAATGGCCCCCGTTAGAGATGTGATGATTAATCGTGGGTCTCAGTATCTGGATGTTGGAGGTTGCTGTTATCTAAGTCTTAGGAAGCTCTTGCGCATGAACTTCTTGAACCTCATCACTGCGTTGGCGCATTTCCTGCCAATGTCTCGGGTAGCTCCCATATCTTGGCCGTCGGTATAGACCACAGCGTGCAGGTTCTCCGCCAGGACTTGGACCTCGTCGGCACAAACAATACAGGCGCTCTCGAGGTTGCCCCAGAAGGGCTGACGCTCGTTTTGGAAGCATTGACAAGCGCCCCGGTGAAATCAGGCCTTTTGACGCATTTCTTACCGGCGTCGCGGTGTTTGTCCCGGAATCTGCGGAATGATAAATCAAGGGCGTAACAGCATCTGCTGTGGGGGCCGACTTATTCCGGTTGGCGAGTTCTCCCTCGAGGGCTTGCGGACTGTTTCGATAGATTTGAGTTGGTGGATTGATCTCGGGAAGCGACTTGGAGGCCGAGGATCGAGACGGCGATGTGATCATATCGAATACTGAGCCTCGGGCAAAAGGAAATGGAGGTGATGATGGTGACAACTGAACGGCTTGGCCGCTTTTGACGTTAATTTAGCGATGATAACATTCAGTGGAATGGCCTGGGTGGCATAAATCCTCTCCATATGGGTCGAGAGCCTACCGACTTGGTATCAAGAAGGTCGCCGTCGCTTTCTTATACCGAGCATGTGTGCGATTTGGGTTAATGACAGTGTGCCTAGCGTGCTTGGGGACAGTAACATAGAGGCTCCAAGGGACGCAAACAAAGCAGGGGTTCCAGTGAATATTACGCTGGAAGAATGCTTGTGCTAGGTCCAAAAGGTGTCAGATTTGAAGAGTGTCGTGCCTTGAAACACGCAAGCTGCTGTGAAGTGTCACAAACTATATCCTCTCCCTTTCCTGCCATGCTCACATCATACAGCACTGTAATACTCTTTTCTACTTGTCAAAATTCTTCTGATCCATATGCAACATCATCCAGCACGAGTCTTGAACAGTCAAATCCTCGGCGATAATATGCTGGACATATTCTAATCTCTCTCACTGAAGTTTGCAAGAGAATCCGAAATCACGAAAGGTAGGCGCTACATGGCTTGCATTCTTCACCTAGAGCACTGACGATCGCTAGTTCTTCGTTGCTTACAGCATCACCTCATACTTCTACACGGATTTTCATTCTCCTTCACCTAATATTGTTTCCTTATAGATAGTTCTTAGGCAGTTGCCTTTCTCTATTAACCACTCATCCTCATTCACTGGCTCTTCCTTGGCCGCTTATTCTGCTTCTTCCTTAAGTAGTTGCTCTTCTTTCCTTTCTTTCCTCATCACATCCTCTTCCGTTTCCACTACCTGCAATTCCTCTTACACCACTCACACTTATATTCCCTCACTCGCATTTTCCCCTTCCCAAAACATCGTCCCATACTACCAAAGATGTCCAACGCCAACGATAACCCCATACCCAGCGGCTCGCCCAACGTCGCCGTGACCCCTGCAGAGTAAGCACTTTCTGCCCCTAACCCAGCCTACGAAGCATATCTAACTAGCGGCAGGCAAGGACAACTCGAGCCCGGGAACGAGATCTTTGCTGTCCGGAGCCAGCCCCGGAGAGGAGCGATCTGTAGTATCCAGAACAGACCCTCCTTGCCTATGCCGGGTCCATGACTTGAAACTTCAACACGGCGCATTTTCAACGCGACTTAAGGGCGCCAAGCAACAGCTAGACACAACAGTTTTCTGATTCAGAACGCACGCCAAACCCCATAGTAGGACTCTTAGATCTCATACGGCGACCTTACCGGTCGCCAATCGCCCGGATCCTCCTCCCCGCCCTTTCCGGGCTGAAACTCCTTTTGTTCCTCGCAATAACCTACCCACCACTCTTCAAAAGCCTGGCGATTATACAGCCATCTCGGCGCACCTTCTCCCCCACCGAAGACGTCCAGAATGTGGTCGCAGTACATCCACACGCCCTCAAGATGGTGCACGACCACGATGGTGCCGACATGTAACTGCCACGCTGGGGGCGCGATGCCCGAGTCGGGGTTGCTTTAGGCGCAGGCGCCTGCGGAGACAACATCTCTGGCACGGAATCCGTGTCTATGTTGTCCCATTTCGAGTAGTCTAGAGGTGCCATGGAATCATGATAAGTCTTCGCAATGGTGGAATACTGGATTCAATCTACGTAAAAGACTTGTGACGGGCAGGTGAGGCTGACCGGCAAGAATGAACTAATGGTGTGAAATTCAATTTATGTAGGACGGCCTGCGGGACTTGGCCTTCTCCTCGTCTAATGACTCTCCTTTAGGCAGTCAGGCTGCCGTAATACTACCTACCACTCTGACTGACTGTCGGTTTTCGAGAAATTGGTGGTGGCAGTGGCACCATTCATCACAGTCGTCTTGCTCAATCTGCCTCGTCCCTCCTCCATCTGTACTAAGTAAGTTCTGTCTGGTGATTATAAGCTCTCAGCCACAGGTCTCAACTGCAAATAACACATCTAGCTCACTATTTAGATATTATACCATAATGCCTAACTAATTGCTATAGTATAAATACTAATAAGAGGAAAACCTAGATTATAACTCTTTTGCCTAACTTTAAGGGGTATAAGAAGCTCTAGTATATCTGCCAAGATAATCTAACTTAGCATAAAAACCAAAGATCTTGCTAGATAATAAGAAAGTAAAATAGCAGTATATATATTAAAAAGAAAGCTTATTTATATAAACTACCTTAACTAGTTCTAGGACTAATATATTAACTAACTGCCCCTTAACCTAGAAGATATTTAAAGATATAAAATAACTCTCTATTATAAAGCTAGCTTTAATGCCCTTAAAGCTATAAATTCTTAAATAGAGAAAATTATTAATATCTAAGAATATAAAAGGCTCTTTAGCTACCTTATCTTCTAACTAGCTATCCTTGGCACTTATGCTCTTACTTATATTATTAAAGACCTTCCTTAAGAGGTTAAATAAGTTATTAGGTAAGAAAGAAATGCCCTAAAAGCCCTCCTAAAAGATAGCTAAGAGGCAAGGAGGCAGTTTAAGTCTATCAGAAGAAGAAATCGAGCTTAGATCGTGTCCCTGATCGATGTATGGATGGAGATTTGCAGAGGATGACTGATATGGAGGCTGCAGGGAAAACTTTAATAGATGAAGGTTGCGTAGATGATGCGTATTTGGCTTTGAGGTAAGGCGCATAGCTATTAGATTTGTTGAGAAATACTGATGTATGAGAAAAGGTTGATTGAAGGTTTTGAGATGATAAGTATGTCGGTATTATGTGGGAGGGAGAGTTGGGCTGGAAGAAGGTTTGGGGCAATCAGAAGGTCGTGGCGGTATTGAGTTTATGAGTCAATTATAAGGTTAGCAAATACACTTCTGGTTTAACACAATGGCCTCCATCTGTACCCAACGAATTGGCTGCAAAACTGTTCACGATAACCACCCTCCACAAAACGCCTTTCCTTTCGTACATCTGTGGTATACGCCTCTACCAACATTTATTATATGCATTTGTGAGCCAGAACCTGCCGGATGGCTTCTAGCAGAGGTGGATAGGACAACACAGCACGATGACCATACCGAAACAAGCTCCTGCATGCAGTCTGAACCCCTCGAATCGGATGCCAATGTCCCGTTCAAGCGCAGGATTTACTCAGAGGCAAATTATACCCCCTTACTAATACCCCATAAGGGGAAATCTCGCGCTCAGCAACCAGAAGTTGTGGTTATTGAGGATACCCAGTCCTCGGACGACGCGCTCTATTCAAAGCTCACAAGCTAGCCCCGACGGAATCACGAAGTTCTTAGCGGAGATCACACAAAACCACCGGTCCGATTAGGCGTTCTGATTTGTTTATGTCTCTTAGCCGTTTAAACAGAGACGACAGAAATGCGGTGTCCAAGAACACGTCACCGCAAAGTCGAAAGCTGGCGAGGGAAGCTGACGGAGGTTGAAGGTTGTGACGAGTAAATTGAATGATCATCGCAAGCATTAAGACGGTCACGTCATCGATAAGAGGGCCAAACCTAGCAGCGGACTTGATCAGAGAGGAAGAAGTCCTCAAGATATTGCAAAACGTCACTCTTGGATGAGCACTACTCTGGATTTAACATGCGTTAAGAGTGGCTCGTGACCCGTCTATCACGAGACAATCAATGAACCCAATTTTTGTGTCTGTTTTCAGCAGTCAATATATATCATAAGGTAAGTGTGGATGGATATACAGACTGCACTCTTCATTTATCTTATAACTTGAAGGTGTGGTCTCAACGTATCGTGATACTAGGACATGTCACGAGTGACTGTATACCTTAAATCAATCGACTTAAAGTGCAAAAATCCCAAGCTATCCTTCTATCACTTACACCTGTAGGATAGACTAGTGGCTACACCATAAACCTCAAAATAAGCCATGGGCAGCTATTTACATTTAATCCCAATCTCCATCAATGGTAAAATGGCCCTTTTCCTTTTGACGGCGCAACAACTCGGCGCAAGTCCATGGCCGGTATTTAAAGCCAGGAGGCGTATTGGTGTTTGAGAATTGACCCCCACGGAAACTCGCAAGGCATTCCTCAAAGTTATCAATGGCGTAGCGTTCTGGATTATGGTTGGCGATCCACTTCCCAGGACCGGCTCCAGTCAAAATCTCTGGTGTCTTCTGGACTTCGTCCCAGTTTGTATTATGATGAATCTGGCGATGATAAGCACCCATCAGTTGTGCGCAAGACGTTCTCTCAAAGCTAATTCATAGTGTCAGTGATCCTGCACGCGTCCATACGAAACGGGCAAAGACTGACCGAAAAGAATTGTACACTTGCAACGACTCCTTGATGGTGCACTTGGCATCGAACCCTAGCCGAAGAACAGTCCCAAGCGTAGCAGCGTCTTCCATCGCCTGTGTGGCTCCGTTGGCTGAGGTTGGCAAGAAAGGATGTGCGCTATCCCACGCATTGCGTAACGCGACCCAAGGTTGAGACCCAGGTCGGCTCGGGGTCACGAAACAGCAGCAACCAGTCGTTGACTGTTCCATTAGGGGTATGCTTAACAAGGGACATTAGTGCAGGGGACCAATCTGGATGGTCTTGACATAGCTGCTTAGCGACGAGCTCGCCGTCAATGGTGGCAGACCAAGACTCGGTAGAGGTGTTTTCGTTGGCCTTGAGGAACCCTAGGTCAATACGTTCCCAATTCCTAGCGTAGGGTGTAAGCACTCACTGGATGATGGATGGACCAACAAATAGTCTCCCCGTCCGAAAATACGAGGCCATGTACCCCTGGTCCGTTGAACCATTTCAAGTATTGTCGCCCTTCGTGCAAGCCAAAATGCTCCCTCAGACTCGGGTCTTTTTGAAAGATATAATCTGCGGAAACAGAAGTGCGATAAACAGCAGAACCACTACTGATCGTGTCGTCCTTTTTTTGGGTGATGACTTGCCAAGAAGCTGAGTGAAGTCCGTCACACGCAACGACTACGTCGGCCGTCATGCGTTGACCATTCGATAACTCGATTCCTCCCACGTCCTCAGTCTCGAAATAAGCAGAAACCTTTTTGTTGAAGAGGATGGGGATTTTTTGTCGTACCACTGCCGCTTCGAGCATACTGACCAAGTTGCGACGCAACAAGGGCCTCCCAATCGTTGCCTTGAGAGGCACGGGGCCAACAACGGGCTCTCCATTGTGGCGGCTGTAATACGCGTCAACCTTGTAGGACATTTCATCGTAATCGGCTTTGAGCTGCGGCCAGTGATCAAAAACTTTGACAGCGCTGTCACCAATCACAATGAAGTCTCCTATTCTGGCCGTTAGTTTGAAGGACGCAAGGCTGGGTTTGTTCAAAATACGGGCATGCACCTCCAGTCTCGACCGATGATCTTCTCTCCAGAATGGTGGGATCGAGACCTAACCTCTTGCACTCAAGGGCCAAGAGCATGCCAGACACTCCAGCGCCGATGATCAAGACGTTGAAGTCGGTGTGAGAGTGTTTGTTGATGGGCTCCGGCGCAGACATTCTGTAGAATGAGTAACGAAGGCAGAAGATGGATATTGTGGAATATCTTGCTGATTTTGGTTAGAGTGAAGCAGAAAGTACAGAGGATGCTTTGTTCCTGTAAGTCAATAGACGTCTAGCTTGCAAATTCCGCTGTAGTACCAACCGGCTACTTTGTGGTCATTATGATCCCGCGCTTCTTGCCACCGAATGACCTTCTTCGGCCAAACCTGTCACACCATCGGTCTATTTTGTTACTCCGAGAGTGCTGTACTACCCGTTGAACTAAGAACAGGCTACTATGGTCTACTATTCCTCCGAGTTATGAAACATTGTCAATATATTTGCTACTCTATTCCCCAGTCCAGTCATGTACCGAAATCTTCTTCCCTATCATAACCTTAGCTTGTACGATCCAGTTATTTCAGACTCACGAATCACCATGCCTAGTGGGTCCTCTGCACCGACCTTGCTTAGAGCTGGTAATAAAGGGGATCCTGCCTGGAGCATTGTTCAGAATCTTTTAGCAGTTAACCACCAAGAGTACCACGTTTTCTTCTCCGAGGTCCACGATGTTTTGTTGCATGTACGCGCATCTCCGAACAAGCTCATCATCAGGCCATGTTGACACTCTGTAGTGACACCTGAGCTAACGCACGTGGCAGAACCATCTCCCACATCATGCCTTGACCTTGTACTCGCTCGGTGCCACCAAAGAAAAGATTGAGTGGCACTTCAACAACAATACGGGATATCAACGAGACCAACCTGAAACCGCCGCGGAATTATCTGACTCGCTGTCTGATATCTCTAACTTCAAGCGGCATCTGGGCGATCCCAAGGAGTATAGAAATTTTCTCCTATTCTTCCGCCGAGAGATGGAGAGGGACGGGTACGAAAAGGCCGTGAATCGCTTCCTATTTGGCGGAGACGCACTCTCTAATGAGATATTTGCTCGATTATTCACTGGTTCGTACACTCCACGGCCAAGTGTGTTGAACAAGCTAATAATGGGCCAGGTTTCCTTCACCCCCTCATCAACGCGGGCTTTGGCATTGAGTTTGACCTTCCTTTTCTTGTTTGTGAGGGTCTCGCCATGGCATGCACGCAGAATGATGTCGATGTGGTCCGGTTCATGAATGATATCGAAGAATCAGTCTCGGCCAATCAAGAGAGAGTCAGTCTTGTTGAGATTCTTGACCTCTGCTCGTCTGACCAGAAACTGATTGATGCAATTCCCCTGGAACCTTTCCATATTTTGGACACAGAGGGACTGTTGGGCACCCAGACAGCGAAAGTCGTCGACTACGCCCGTCGATTTGTTGTCAGTGAGGTTGAGATCGCACTCCGATCAGCGGAATTGTGCAATGCTACTTGTCTGTCAACCTCCTCTCACCCACCCTCTTCGGCTGTAAGGTATGTGCTAATCTCTGTGCTTGTAGCGGTCATGTTGGCTGGCGCGCAACGGTACAACAAGGAGCCCAGAATGGACTTCTTCATTATGCATGCAACCAACAGCTCCATCTTGGTAGACTCCATTGTGCGCAAGAGCTGGATTAGTCCGGTGAGCAAAGCCCGCTTGCTTTCTTGGTTTGGCAGATTCTGCATCATATTGCACATGATCTCAGGTTGCCCAAAACTCGATCTGGGTCCCATGCGTGCGTACGGCCCTCCGAACGGGCAGAAAACGTGGATTGATGCCGTTGAGAGCGGCAAAGAATACAGAGATGATGGCCATGGGTGCAAAATGATACGAGCTCTTATCCATGCTGAGCAGGTTAGCAGGCCATTCGAGAATAGGCCCGAGTTTCGTATGAAGAAGTCCGATTTCGAAAAAGCTGCACTGGTTGTTGCGAGCAGCTTTCTTCCCAACGACGTGGTCAGCCGGGCCGGATACGATCAAGCTGAAGCATGGGTCAGATTCGCCGGGTTTGATAGTGCCTGGGAGGGCGTCCCTACTTTGACGATTGCCGAAGCGTAGATGGGGACTGCTCCATTCAAGTACTGACAACGAATTTGAGAACTTGCGGATCCTCAGGGCTTTTCAGTGACGCGTCAAGAATGTAGCTAGCTTCAAGTAGAGCACCAGTGTAAATCGAGCGAAGGTTCTACCAACATGTTGTCGAATTTAGCCATCAAGTGGTCATTCAGATTTATTTTTGCTTATCAATCTCCTCCTTGACTTACATTGTGTTTGCATAGGTTGAACCATTCCTTGGATGCCGAAGAATCCCGTCAAGATGAGACCGGCTGGCCCGAGGTCCGAACTTTCGGTGAGAGAGCCGCCTCAGCACTGTAACAGCCCCTCAGCTGGGGTCTCACTGAGGGGTAGAAATAGGGCCCCAAGTCACTCGTTAGATTGAAGAAATTCAAGAGCTTCTATGAAATCGATTCCCATGTGCGTCGCCGCACCCCACAAGAAGAAAAGCTTCGGAATGCTCGCGCAGGGGTTGTTGCATCCATCGCTCGGAATATGTATATTGGCCAATTTTGGTCAATTCGGAAGACCAACGTGTTTGCTCACGGGACATTTTTGGGACGGCATGGTGTAAAGCTAACGTCTTGGGGCCATTCTATTTTGCGAGCGTCCAACAGATCTACCGCCTGGCACGAGCATGCAATCTCCGGCGCTGCCGTTCTTATTCGTGGAAGGGATGAAGATCCTCCGACAATCTCAAGTCAAGGAGCGTAGTATCTGGCCGGACATGACATAATTAAACCTTACAGCTGCAGGACTTAATACCGCCCTAGCCATGTGGCCTGCTAGTGCTGCCCCCTTCTGTTTGATATATATTCATATGCGCTCTTACCTCTGTTGTTCCTAAGGCGAATGAGATCTTTGACCCAGTCATTATGTCACAATCACCAGCAGCGAATGCACCGGCTTGGGACGTTTTCGACGTCAGCCGCCTGGTTGCCGTCATCACTGGAGGTGGATCAGGTAAGTCACGCATGAAAATGAAGAACACCATAGATCATGTGGAAATTCTGATGAGGTCGCTAGGTCTTGGCCTCATGTTTGCAAAAGCTCTCGAGGCCAATGGAGCTGCTAAGGTTTACATCATTAGCCGAAATTGGGAGAAGCTGGAGGCGGCAGCTAAGCAAGCGGTAGGTTGAGGTGCAGCCTCTTTATATTCAGTCGGTGTTGATCGTGTCATAGAAATATGGGCGCATTGTGCCTTTGCCCGGTGATGTGACTTCCAAGGAGTCCCTCCAGGAATGCGCCGAGTATGTTCGGGCGAGAGAGGGTTATATCAACCTCCTTGTTCTCTGCGCCGGTCGTCCTGGACCAGGGATGGGCGATGACAAGTCTGGCTTGAAGACGCTCGAAGATTACCAGAAGTACTTTCTTGCCCAAGACATGACAGATTGGGCCGACACTTACAACCTCAATGTCACTGCGTCCTTCTACACTGCTATGTCGTTCCTCCAACTTCTTGACGATGGAAACAAGGAAGGAAACTATCATGCTCAAAGTCAGGTTATTACCATGTCAAGCATTGGAGCTTACACCAGAGGATTGCACGGCTCTCTGGCATATGCCTTGACTAAGACAAGTGTGCGACAACTCACGCAGAGCTTGGCGACCCTTTTCAGCCAATGGCGGATTCGATTTAATGCTCTGGCCCTGGGCGGTAAGAATCCTCCGTCTGCGCGAGACGCACAAGCTAATGTCGCCCAGGTTTTCGCTCGGAACTCACCGAACAAATGGCACTATTCAAGATTACTGAGCCAAAAGCGGAAGATGATGGCTCTGTCCCGGCATCTCGTTCCACGGTGTTGCGCGCCGGTCGGGAAGTTGAAGCTGCTGGAGCCATCCTCTACTTGGCTTCCTTGGCCGGAGCCTATACTAATGGGGCAGTCTTGATGGCGGACGGGGGTTGTGCCTCTGTAATCCCGAGCACGTACAGCTGATTGAGGATTTGTATTCTTATGGGTAGTCGCGTAGGGTAGCGAAGATGATTGAAATAGTTGTGCTTATTGCATTCCGGGGGTTGCCTCGTAATATTTGATAATTGGTGTACATGTTGGTAAACGCGCGTTGCTACAAGCTACCTAACTCTAGATGCATTGTCCTCGTGTTATACAGTACAACCCCTGAATGTTTATAACTAGTGTATCAAGCCGCCCGAAGGGCTTTTTAATGATTCCAGCCAGTCATATATTCGCATTAGAAAAAAGAATTCTACAAACCCTGGTCAGGTTACGCAGTGATAAACATACAGGGGGTGTAGTGTACGTTCGCATGGCAGTTTTGTCTTGATAGAGGCCACAAACGTGGACCATGATGCTCTTCCATGGCTATCTACCCGGAATCGGCGGCTCCACCACCTGGTGTGTTTTACTAGCGTCGGAGCATCTTTTTCGCCCGACAGGGCGCGGGGAGATCGGCTCGTGCATCTGCTCGTTTCCTGGTTGGGACGCCTCTTTGGAATGCAGTTTTACGACGGCTTGCAAACGTCTGCCGATCCATCTATACAAGTATCCCTCGAATTCCCTTCAATTACGGTTGTCACGCTAATTGTTCCCTCGCCTTAGAGCGTTTCGTGAAACTCCTACAACGCCTCCACAATGTCCTATTCAACCGCCTGTTGCTCTATCCCCCCAATCATTTCTAAAGGGTACGGGGAGAAAGGCGCCTATAAGAATGTGGCTGGCCTCAAAACTTGTGCGCTTCAAAAGATGCCATTTTAACGACGAGATTCTGAAATTGACGTGGCGTAGATGTGACTGGGCCGCCTTCCGCCAACAAAGCCATTCTCCTCGTCTACGATATTTTCGGGTTCTCTCCTCAAACGTTGCAAGGCGCCGATATCCTCGCGATGAGTGATAGAAGCAATCCATATCGCGTCTTTGTTCCCGATTTCTTCCAGGGCAAGGCCGCTGACATCTCCTGGTACCCGCCAACGACGGATAAACACCAGGAGGCGCTACAAAACTTCTTCAGCAGCGTCGCTAATCCGGAAAAATCGGTAGCTCGCATCCCACAGACCGCTGAGGCCATCAAAAATTACGGTGCTAACATTGAGCACGTTTTTGCACTTGGCATGTGCTGGGGCGGTAAAGTAGGGAAACCCAAGATTAGAAGCTGCGTCATATTGGGGCTATTACTGCCCCGGGGCCTTGAAGATTAAAATGAACCATCTGCTGACTTGCCAAATCTCTTCAGGTTGTGGCCCTTTCGAGTGGCGATGCGACCCCTTTCAAAGCCGTTGCTCAGGTCCACCCGGCCATGCTCGATCCAGAGGATGCAAAAAAGGTCACAGTCCCAATATGCACACTAGCTTCAAAGGACGAGGATCCCAACGATGTATCCGGCTTCAATGCAAACCTCAATGTTCAAAGTTACGTGGAAACTTTCGAGGACCAGATTCATGGATGGATGGGGACACGCGCAGACCTCGACGACCCGAACGTACGTGAAAAGTACAAAAGCGGATACCAGACCGTTCTCGACTTCTTCGGCCGCCAGATGTAGGTTATCTAAATCCTGTTGGCGAGATGGAGAATATGGCGGCTCAAGCTCATAGTCAAGGTCAATTGATACACCTGGCCAATTTTACCTGGTCGCTCTTTGGTCTTTCACTTCTTCGACTGTTGGGTCGAATGTCATAGAGTTCATGAAGTCCATCCCAGCCACTGCCACCAAAGACGGACATGCGTACATCATCGATGCAAAGGCTGGCGCCAGCCAAGTACCCCTGCAACGCCGACCCTCCCGTGCCCAAGGTAAGCCGTCCCTTGCAGATAAGAGGAGCTATGAGCCTCCTGTAACAAGTTGACGATTGAAGAAGCATCTCTAACGCAGACAGGTTACAATGTCACCATGTTTCTTGTTTTTCGATCTGCCGCGGATCTGGAATATTGGAGCCGAGACGATCCAATCCACCGTGAACTAGTAGCCCTAGCCCAGGAGGGCCAGCACAAGAGTCCAGTGGTCACAGTTTTCAGGGAGAATGACATGAATGTAAAGCAGCCAAGTGAGGTGGGAGACGATGGCAAGTAGTATGCAAGTACGTAGAGGTTAGGTTGAAAATCACAACGTGGGCATTGTTGTTGGCACAACCAAAGGGTTGATTTAACAGAGGGCGAGATTAGGGAAAACGTACGGCTACGCGCGTCGGAATGTGCTACCGTTGCTAAGAATTGCCCAAAGTTGAAGGTGGAATAATTATCAAAGAAAAAACCCGTCCTTCCGGATGTGTCGACATATTATAATTATGACTTGGCCCAGTAACATCAGCCCACTCCACGAGAGGAGGGGATTGCAATTTGAGTCAATACATCGTCTTCTAATGTTGCTGCTGTCAGATCGCACCGAAGTTTCCAACTAAGTTTTGCTTAGCTGAACGCTGCTGTACCTTGGAGAGGTTTGTTCTGAGGTGACCGAGGAGATGAATAAATGGGCCTTGAGACTCGCATCTCTCACAGAGAATCTGATCGCTAGTCATTCCTCGAGCATTGGGCACTTTGTTTATTTGTTCTTGATTTTCTCCGCCCACGCTTCATCCATTACATCCCCAAAGCTATCTGCAGTGCATATCAGCCTCCTATCCGTTGCGGCTTTCCTTGCCCCCACTCGTTTTAGCCAGGCCCGTTGCCACTGAATATTGATGTCAAAGCTTACGGAACGGTAGTGGGTTGGGATGCTGGGTGGTCGGATTCTCGTTGGCTTTCAAAGGGCCAAATCCGTCCCAAGTTTGGTTGATTGAATCGATTTCATTGTTCTTAAGAGACGTAACAGTTTGTAATTTCATTTCTATTTACCACTGGAGAGACTCCATTCTTAACTTCTCACTTCCAAATCCGGCATTTGAGATGGGCTGCAATTTTATTTTTCCCTGTTGCTGAATGCCTTTAACACCATCTAACCACGGGGTCTGTTTGCGCCTTCTCCCTTCAAAATCGCAAATTTTAGCCTCCAACTCCATAGTGAGGCTGATATCATCTAGACAGTTGATTAGGCGATCTTTTTTAAACTCGGGTATGTCAAACTGGCATAGCTCCTTGCCATCAGCAGACAAGATAACCTGCCTAGGAAGATCGACTTCGATCTCGCGACCGTTTAGTCCTTCCATTGCTACTCTTTGAAGCGCGTCCCCTTGAAGCTTCACTGGAAGCATTCCGTTCTTATACAGATTTGTCTCGAAAATTTCCGCCTTTTATATTCAGCATTAAACAAATTATTAGAAGAAAACGGTGTCATAACTTACAAAAGAAGGAGCAATGATACACCTAATTCCAAAGTCCAGCAGAGCCCATGGTGCATGCTCGCGGCTGGAGCCACAACCAAAATTATCTCCAGTTACGACCAGGATTTTGGCACCACGGTATGGCTCCTTGTTCAGGATAAAATCGGGCTTTTCTTTGCTGGTTTCTGCATCGTACCTCCATTGATAAAATAGTGCGGGCCCGAGACCTGAGCGTTGGACAGTCTTCAAGAACTGCTTCGGGATTATTGCGTCCGTGTCTATATTAGGTCTGTCCATGGGCGCAGCGACGCCTCTAAGCTGCGTGAAATGTTGTTCGAGCTGAGCAGGGGCCGGTGCAGATCTTGTCGCAGCGTCGTCCATAGGCACATCCATGAAGTCCTTTGTGTCAATGGACGGTTCGTATGAGCTGCTGTTATTCTCCATGGCCACCTTGGGAATTGCGACTGGGGATTGAAAAGTCGGCGTGACAGTCCGGACGTCAGCAAGTTTACCGAAAATTGCGCATGTTGCTGCCATGACTGGTGACATCAAGTGCGTCCGGCCACCTGCTCCTTGCCGACCCTCAAAATTGCGATTGGAGGTGGAGGCACATCGCTCCTTGGCAGAAAGGATGTCTGGGTTCCTAAAGACAGCATCTCAGTTAGTCCTTAGTTTCTAGTTCCTTGTTAAGGGTTAAAGGAGAAGTCATATCAAGCTTACATGCCGAGACACATGGAGCAGCCGGCCTCGCGCCATTCGAACCCAGCATCTTTGAAAATCTTGTCGAGGCCTTCCTTTTCGGCTTGATTCTTTACCAAGCTAGAGCCAGGAACGACGATAGCACTCTTTATGTTGGACGAAATTCGTTGGTCTTTGACTACGTCTGCCGCAGCCCTGAGGTCCTCGATGCGCGCATTGGTGCAGCTGCCGATGAATACCTTATCGAAAACAAGGTCCTGTACACGTGTCCCAGGACTCAACCCCATGTACTTTAGAGCGCGTTTGCATGATTCGCTCTTGTGAGGGTCATCGAAGTCATCTGGTGCTGGGATAACGCCGGTTATGGAGACAATTTCATCCGGAGATGTACCCCATGTGACCGTTGGGGCGACGTCTTCTGCGAGTATGTACACCTCCCTGTCGAATATTGCCCCTGTATCAGACTTGAGTGACTTCCAATGACGACACGCATGGCTCCATTCAGGGCCATCGGGTTTTGGTGCCAACGGGCGGCCCTTGAGATACTCATGGGTCTTTTCATCAGGCGCAATGATTCCTGCTTTCGCTCCAGCTTCGATTGACATGTTGCAGATGGACATTCTGGCATCCATACTTAACCCTCTGATTGTTGATCCGCAAAACTCAATAACATGTCCTGACCCTCCAGCGGTGCCGATGTGACCAATAATGTGGAGTATTAGATCTTTGCTGCTAACACCAGGGACAAGATTGCCGTCCACTTGGACCTTCATATTCTTGCTCCTGGTTGTGACCAGGGTCTGCGTAGCAAGAACATGTTCCACTTCGCTGGTCCCAATACCGAAGGCAAGTGCACCGAATGCTCCATGGGTTGACGTGTGGCTGTCCCCACATACAATGGTAGCTCCAGGAAGGGTGAATCCTTGCTCAGGACCTACGACGTGCACAATGCCTTGCCTGGTATCCCCCAGACCGAAAAAGGGGATATTGAATTCCCGCACATTATTCTCTAGAGTCAGACATTGGGTTCGAGAGCCACCATTTTTGATGAATCGAGCCGAGTTTTGGAATTTGGCTCGAGTCCTGGTCGGGATATTCTATCAGGCATTATGAAAGGTGGTCAGGCTCAAAACCAGGCAAAACGTACATGGTCAACGGTTGCAAGGGTACAATCAGGTCTTCTGACAGCCCTGTTGGCGGTTCTCAAGCCTTCGAATGCTTGCTGTAGTAAAGGTCAATGAATAATATGTGGGAAAGGTATAGTTCCACATACAGGAGAAGTGACTTCGTATACAAGATGGCGGTCTGACAAATGTTAGCGTCCAAGAAAGAGAGGGCGCTATTGGATCATGTATGGTCGCAGCTAAAAACTAACTAACTCATTATATCAGAGTAATATAATGTCTGACCCCAAGGGCTTTAGTCTTACCAATATATAACAGAATAGTGCCGTTTTCTTCATTGACGACATGCTCGTAGAGGATCTTGTCGTAGAGTGTTCGTGGTTTTTCCAAATAAGGAAACATCATGAAGATGAAATTGAGGCCGAGCTTCTTGTCCCAAGCTTAGTCAACTGCATGAGCAAAATAGGGATTGGTGAACGAAACTATAAGAGGAACGTAATAGTTATAACAGAAATGCCGGGTCAGATTCCAAGGATGTGGCATGCACGTTGTGTTTTTAGGGAGACTAATGTTTGATATAGCGTCTACTAATAGTAACGAATACGAAGACTATCTGCTAGTAAAATAATAAATATAATTCCTTATACAGATTATACTTTAAATAATAAATAGTTCTACTTTAGAATATATACTATTTATAAGTATAAATTCAGGTAATTTATATAGAAAATTAAATTAGATATTTAACTAATATATAGTATTTATAGTTATTAATATATTTAATAAGTAAGTGCCGCAGATAAGTAAGTATTATGCTTTCCTTCTTAACTTATAGGTTAACCCTCCTTGCCTAACCTATAGGTTAAAAAGGTCCCCTTTTAATTATTAAATTTGTCCTTAGATAACTTAAAACCTATTTAATAACTTCTTATATTATACTTATCCTTATTATATATATTATAATACTAATTACCTAATTACTTTAACTGTCTTTAATTACTACTTCTTACTAATTTAATTACTATCTACATATTAATATTTATTTAATTAGTTACCTATAATACTTCTTATAAAAATATTACCTCCTTTTTTATAATTTAATCCTTTTTCCCTTTAGTATTAGCTTAATATCTTATTTATATTTTAAATATTTTAAAGCTTATTTTTTTAATAAAATAACCTTTTATATAATTACCTTTATTACTTTAATAGTTAACTTTAAAGCTTTAATAATAAACTCTAAAGAGCTATTATAATACCTTTTATTTTATTTCTTAAGGAATTTAAATTAAGATTAGGCCTTAAGAATTATCTTTAAGGTTTTTAAAGCTTATAATATTAATAGTTTAATAGCTTCCTTAAGAGGTATTAGGGATTATAGTTATATATTTTAAAGGTAAAAAGCAATAATAAAGAAAAGACTATATAAAATAATATCTTTTAATACTCTTAATTATAAGCTAAGTATAAACTGCTAATTAAGTTTAATTAAGATAGGGTCTTTATTATAAGATAAAGAATTAAATAATTAGTTTAATAATATTAGATATAAAAGAAAAGATTATAAAATTATATATATAAAAGAAAAAGTATAAAAAGCTAAAGTCCTTAGGGGAATCTGTCCCTTTATATTTATTACTATTAATATCTATCTAATCGTATTAATAAAGCTTAGACCTCTTACCCTAGAATGCTTGCTATAACTATTATAATATTAAGCTTTAAGAGAATATTTTCTAAGTTAAAAGGAATAAGCCTAGTTCTTTTAAAACCCCTTTAAATATTACTTTTTATAACTTAAAAGTAATTTTAAATATAATATAAAAGGTAAAAAAGAACTTAGTTTTTAAAATATAAGTTATAAAGTATTTAATTAAATAATTTATTTCTTAATTATAAGCCTATTTTAATAGCCTAAAGCACTTAATATTAAAAGGTTAAAGTAGGTAAGATATATAAGTAGGTATATAAAATATATATTATAACCCCTGTGTTTACGTCACGTGGCCCCTACAATTTCCACCAATCACACTAGGATTACTTCTCCTTATAATAATCCTCTTCTATTAGATTACTTAAATTATCTTTATTCTTTACTAAGCTATATGGCTACCTGTAGTATATAGAATATATTTATTAGCACTTTTATAAATTCTAGCTTACTAGCTATTAATAAGACTTCTTTACCTAAATATGCCTAACCCGCCCTATTTACTATTAAGAGACGTGACACTTCGTAACTGCTTAGTATAACGCTCTATAACTCTGCAAACATTAAATGTAGTATAGGCTAGTTTATCTATTTAAAACCTATTTAGTTATAATATAAAAATGTTATTCTTATAATATCTTTTAAAATTTATTAAGTAATAGCTTTTATAATTATTAAGAATTAGAAGATAATAAAAACTAGTTAATTAATTCTTTATAATTAATTAAAGTACTTTAACTATTTAAGGCCTAAGTTATTATTTATTTATTTATTTTAGCTTATTATAATAACTTAATTATATAAGAAGTTATATTCTTAATATTAACTTATAAGATAATATTAGCCTATAATAATAATAAATACTATAATTAATTAACTTTTTATATTAATTACTTAAATTATAATTATTTCTTTTTACTTTCTAGGCTATATTAATTTTAATTATTTTTACCTTTTTAAAGTAATACTAATTATTTTAGTTATAATAATACCTATT
>JACTAS010000161.1:0-38556 GCA_014884825.1 Fusarium sp. 190-020-2 | reverse complement strand
CCAATGGCATGGCCATCCAGCTCGACTGCCCCCACCTTTAACAGACTGCCGATCTATTTACGCTCACCACACAAAATCCCAAGATTAGCATGGCCGGAAAATAAAAAATAAAAATAAAAATAATAAGGTGAAGCTTGCAGACAGCACTAGATTTGGGACCCTATCAATATTGATACCAAGTTGATGTAATGAAAATACCTTACCCAGTCACTATGACGAGGACGTGACATACTTTCACTGTCAAAGAACTAACTACAATCCCTCTTTCTTTCTCCCCCTCCCTGATAATGAAAGCTAAAACAAACCAATGGATTCCATCTTTCGAACCCATGTTATATATGACGGCCCTATGAAGCCAAGCTTTGATCATCATAACGCCCCTCTTTTGGTAGCGGATTTGTTTCTTAATCCCAATCCCATTCCTCATTCTCAATCATCGGTAGTTGCTACATCCCTATTGTCAGTCCCAATTTCAGCGAAAGGGGAAATTCACCTCCTCTCATTGGCTCATACCCTTGTAAAATCCTCTTTCACTGAAAGAGGGACAGTGTTTTTAGAGGTCCCAGCAGAGTTTTTGATTAAAAGTGCGTGATAAACCTTCTCATTGGCTAGTTTGTTCCTTCGACGCAACCTGCGGAGCTAGCTTTACTTTTGTGGCGCAGACCGATACTACCTCATGGGCGCCTACGTGCAAATCGATATCTTGACCGCGCGTGTTTCGTGACCGCGCCGTAGAAATATAGCAAGGGCTCTACTGACGCCAGTATATATGCAACAAAGATTTCGCCCTCCTCGATTGATTCTTATTCTTGTCAGTCGTCCACTTTTGCCATGATGCATTGACTACTCTGGCGACCCTGACTATCTTCAAACATGTGGCCTCCAAAGCACCATGACCATCAGCCTGATGATCAGGACGTCGAACGGAATGAAACAACGCCATGGCGCAGCATACAGGATGGCCTCGCCTATTCCATAATCGTCCGCTTGGCATCGTTGCGGCTACAGCAAAAAAGCCCAAACCAGCATGGAACGAAGATTATCTGTTGGGCCAGTGGCACGATACAGCACTCCGAAGCCCAGCCACCGTAGAAGCCCAGCTATGAGTTATTCTCCGTGGTGTCGACCTCATAGTGGATCGAGCCAGGTTCACGCTAGTGAAGACTTTATATAGATCTCCATGCTGGCTGAATACGTATTGGAAAGACAGCTTTTGGCCCTGCGAATTCAAATTTGTAGATTGCCTGAGAAGATATGTTGATATATGGAAATGGTTGATTTGTTATGTGTTTAGGGTTCTACATTTTAAAACACATCAGCAGCAAGAGATCTATAACTTATAACTCGGACGCGATGAAACCATCATGATGCGTCATATATTGTATCTGGTTGCTCTTTTATAGCGCGAGGCTGAATTCTCTAACTGGAATCTGGACGAAGCACTCGAGGAAGAAGCGGATAATTCCAGTGACTGTAATGATGAAGATGAAGATGAAGATGGTGACGGAGATGATGAGGAGTATATCAGCGAGTACGACGGAGTCAAGACTGAGAATCATTTTAACGAAAAAGATCAATTATTGCGATTTAAATGATGGCGAAGATGCGTTAACTTCAGATTCGGCGTTTTCTCTTCCGTCTGGTCTTTAGCTGCACTTATCTAAGGCCATTTTTCAACTTTCGATGATGTTCTGGACGTACCAGGAACCTACCGGAGATATGTCTGCATCTGCCATTATTCACTATACAGCCTTCTTAAGAATCCAGAGACCGTCCCTTGCTTTTCATTCAGCCCATGGTTCATCACCTAGACTAGCTGCCCTCATGTGGATTAGGAGGCTTCTGTTCTTCGAGTACGCCGTCCCCGTTTATGCCTACAATAGTCTTGACTTGGCTTGGCCTTGTCGGACAGCTTATCCGTCACAACCCGGTCGCATTTCGTCCATCCGTTGCAAATATCTTCTACGGGGTTGCTATATACCATTCGGAGAGTTAATAGAACTGAAGGCATTTGCGAAATCTATCGTAAAACGAGAAGGAGTTCCAGGCAACCTAACTTGGGCTCCTGACGGCCGGTCGTTCACAATTGGTGACGACAAAAAAGTCATGCTGTTAAAGTTTTGTGAGACCCATCACAAAGCCGTGAGAGTAGTACAAGAGCAGGTAGATGAGACAGCTTCATCCACTAGCAACAGTTTCCTTGGGCAAGATATGTGCTCGAAACCAGGGCAAGTAGAACTTGTCTACCCAAGAAGTCAAGTGCCTTAGCCCTGCTATAACCTGATATAGTTCCTTGTAACTTTGGGTGCTTCCGAACAGTCGTTCAGCCCAAAAAGTAGTCCTTGAGCCGTGCCATGTCGACAGAACAAAATACCACCGATGACCCTGAACGATAACACCAGGGATGAATGGTAACCGGGATAGTATCTCGTCAGCCTGTTTTTCTGCTTCTTCCGAGCTGTGTAATGACGCAAGCACTGTTGAACGGAGGAATTTCCACTGCGCTGCATGCCATACCCCCATTTGGACCTCTGCAGTGTCTAGTCTTGGAGCTGGGCCCTTAGTCTCAATACTCAGGACAATGGGACGAAACTGCAGTCGCTCGAAGTCGGTATGATTGACCGTGGTGGTAGGTGTTGTTCTGCAAAGAGACTCGAGTGTTTGAAAGGACTCTGGCTCCTCTTGTTGTAAGTCGACATATATACAAAAGTCAATCATTTTGGTTCTGATTGACTTGGGTAGCCACATTGAATGCGGCCGAGCAGTGGTGCTACGAGGCATGAGTTAGCATGGGTTTGACGAGTCCGTTGATGGATACTTACGACATTGTAAAGTTGTACAGTCCTCCTCTCGTCTTTCCAGGCTCTCTAAAGACAGCTTCTAGCAGACGCTGGTGTACTTCTGCATTCCAACCTGCTTCTTCATGCCCAAAGTCGCGACAGTCTTTGGCGCATTCATACACCAGCGACACTTCTTGTGGAGAAGGGATACGTCCTGGAAGATGCCCAAAGTCACTAGCACTTTTGAAAGAGAACCTCCAAGGGTGTGTGTCTTTGCCTTGCAACATGGGGCTTCCAAGAATCTCATCACGCAGATTGTCAGGGAGAAACTCAAGGCCACTCCCGATATCGTTCAAGTTCTGCAAAAGATGGTCGACCTCTGGGCTTGGAGGATTGTCAACTTTGAGATCGCGTATGTCGAAACCTGTATCGTCAATGCGTAAACGCATGATCTGCTGCTTCAATGGCGATGATGAGCGCGATGGATAGGATGAGGCGCTGGAACCCGACATTGACGACGCCTTTGACGGGCTGCGCCTGGGGGCTGTCTCATCTCGAGGTCTCCCAATAGGCGTTTTATCAGGGTCAGCAGGGTCTAGCCGTGGTCGTTTCCGGCCAGTTGGCGTCTCGTCCATATCGTTGGAGATAGTTGGTGGAGGACTTGGCGGTTGGAAGGCTTTGCGTTTATTACAGGGCTTGGGCTGCGATGATGATTGTAATTGCGCTGGTAGATATTCAAATGATTCAGGTAAGTGTTTGATCCATGCGAAAACTCGTGAATCCGGCATTTTACTGTATAATTGCTGGTTATGTTGAATTGTGCTTGTCTTGCGTCTGTTGTTTGTTTTGATGGAGTACCCCTCTTTGACGCAGCAACGCCACGTTAATGCCTCAGGCAGACATGGTTACTAGGCTACAACCACTACTACTGTAACAAGGGCGGCTCGTTGTAATGTGCCTAATTACACAGAATCTGGCCCGTGCACGCGTCGAGGTTCTTCTAAATATAGGCAAGATCATCTTAACCCCACTTATTCTTCATTCTCACACTTATCTGACACTATCGTATACTAACCGACTCAAACTAGATACTGAATATGATATAAAACTTCTTAGCATAATATAAAACTGCATAATAGGACCTTAAGACTTGCCTCA
The DNA here is from genome assembly GCA_014884825.1 of Fusarium sp. 190-020-2. Classification (NCBI taxonomy): domain Eukaryota; kingdom Fungi; phylum Ascomycota; class Sordariomycetes; order Hypocreales; family Nectriaceae; genus Fusarium; species Fusarium sp. 190-020-2. The sequence goes on along the minus strand of JACTAS010000161.1, from coordinate 34,618 downwards.
CTTATATTTCCATAAGTTCTCACACTTATCTGACGACGATGTCTGTTAGACCGCGTTGAACATTCTACTCTAGTATACTAGCCGGTAACGGGGCCCGTTACCTGTTTTACGCCAATCAACGGTCTAGAAATCAACAGGGATTTCCAAAACTCGTAACGGGCCCCGTTACTGTTCAGGTCATGTTTACCAGAACGCGAAACGGGGCCCGTTCCATAATACGGTGATCCGTGCCACCCATGCTGGGCTCATTGCGTGTAGGCAAGAGCCAATCATAGGTAACCAAAATGGTTAGTTGACTTGACTCCAAGTCTTAGCTCTCCTCGACTATCGCGTCTTGTACTTGTAGCTGATGGTTTAGCGATTAGATTTGTAGCAGTCTCTTCTCCGAATATGTCACCTTCTCAGTATATCTACTCAAGCACCTTCAAATAACGGCCTTCGTCAGCAAAACATCACGCCAAGTCAAGTTCAGGCGCTCAAGAGACTAGAGCTTCACTATGATATTCTATATTAAGCTATTATTTATATACCCTGTGGTTTCGCCTTGAAGATAGATGATGATTGCATCGGATGCCACCTCAAAGAGAAACATGGAATATCTAAAAATCATCAGCAGAAGCTTAATGCCCTCGTTAATTCCCTGCACCTTCCTGACCTAGATAAGCTGCCGAAGCGACCAGATGGATCTGCACAGCATCCATTCCTAGCCCTTCGGACTGGAGCAGAGTGTAAGCACTGCAATTTGCAGTCCACAAGTTATGACATACTGTCACGCCATCTGAAGAAAGTATATACCCAGGAGATCAATGGCATAGATGTGAGGGGAAAGCGATGGCTACGGGATCATATCCGGGATAATCTCACTTTCCAGAGCTGGAAGGCCAACGACATTCAGAGATCCTGGATCGTCGTGATCACAGACGGCCAACAATCACTGCAAAAGGGTCCCGATCGATCCTTGCAAGCCGTTCCGGACGTTATTAAAGAATTTGCCCAGAAATTGGTCTCCGAGGAGCGCGGCCGCTTAGATAAGCAACAATGTTCACCTAATTTCCATGGGACTCTAGGAAAGAAAGAGCTACTTACTAATTGGATGCGACGCACTCGTTGGGATGAAACGTTTAGTCAGGCACGACGCGACATGCTTGTAACCCTTTCGGAGGTGCCCTTGACAACCGGTCAGCCCTTTTGGATAGGCGTTCACGATGGGGAACAAATTTGCAGTCCAGTAAAAGACGAGTGTAAGCTTGCCTTAATTATGCAAGCGCTGGATCGTCTCTTCGACCGGTGTGCAGATACGGTGATGCATACCGATGTCAGCGTGCGAAGGTGGCTACGAGGCAGATTTTCCGACCGCCCCTACAAGGCGCCCTTCGAGCTCGTCATGCGATCGGCCTCTGAATCACAATATCGAAAAGAGTTCAAGCGCTATCTCTGTTTCTGGCTTCGAGTTCTACAATTACCAAAATCTGTAGTCCCTTCTGTAATAGGGCAAGGCTTATCTGGGCCCCAGCGCGAAATGCTGGAGCAACTTTGGTCAGATCCAGCATAGGAAAATCGACCACCTACAAGTCTGTTCCGTATGGAAGAGTATGATGAAGACGAAGAAGAAGTAGGGGAGGAAGAAGAAGACAGCGAAGATGGGGATGAGAGTGATTACGAAGACGCCGACGGAACCAGGGATGACGAAGAGAAGACCAACCCCCGGCCTGAGCAGGAACCTAGTTATTCTGATGAGGAGTCAGCAACAGAAAACCAGTCCCCTGCACTTCCTGGACATACAGGCACCGGGGTAGATCCTTGTGGCGATGTCGTACTCGAACTCTGTTACAGTATGGCTATTGAGGACTTCGAAGACGGAACAGCAAGTTCTTCTTTACTCATATATTTCAGTGCAGTACGAGGCCTGTCAAGGCCGACAGGTGACGAATACCTGCGCCCCCACCAGTTCACGCCAGTGCTGTCGAGACTGATCTACTGCACACGCTTGATCTTCCTTGAAATGACTTTACCGCGTTTTCCCCACGCGTATGCGGGAATCTCAGCTAGGCCCTCCAATGGGCATCTCAGGAGATTGATGCCCATCCGTACAGAAAAGATGTGTGATGGCACCATGTCACCTCTTGGCGAATTTCTCAGCCTTCTGTCGTATGGCCGCGCCTTAAGTCGAAGCGAAGGACCAGTTTATCACTTTCACTGGAGTGAAGACGACCAGATTCTATCTTGGGATGGATGCTCGCACTTGTCTATGGCGAGTTTTCGTGGCCTTGCTCGCGAAGCTCTGAGACAGGTTACCATGCAATACCAGCGATTGATGTTTGACTGGGAGCCGGCTGACCCGGATCTGAGCAGCCTTCGAGACCGGTTGTCAACAGCAAAATCAGGCTATTCTTTTGTGACCGATCCAGCCAATGGGCTGAACGATGCATATCTAGATCTCTTCATGAGAGCATGTACCTCTTCGATTGATGGTATGCTTAAGTCGCGAGGTCAAGGTCAAAGTCTCTGGGATACGGAAGCAGCACAGTCATATCTCGATGGACATGATGCGTCTTTGAAGACTCTCATGGTTCTTTGCTATTTAGATAGTGGACAGGCAGCCAGAATCTCGGAGTTGCTGACTTTAGAGTACTATAATACAGCATCACGGCTACGGGGTATAGGGATATACGGGATGAGTTTATTTTCAATTACTCGGCACCAAAAAGCACGCCTCACAACAAATCATGAATTCCAAGTAGCACGATTCTTCTCTCCGCCAGTCGCCCGCCTAGTGTACCGCTATCTTGTGTATATTCGGCCTGTCGCCTACACCATCCTGCGCAAATGTTTCCATCACGAATCCACAAACACTTTGTTATTTACCCCTATCTCACGATTCTCGAGAGGGAGTTTTTGGTCGACTAAGACTTTTAGCGAGGAGCTCAAGCAGTTGAGCAGGACAGTACCTGGCATTCCCTGCGATATCGGAGTTCAACTATATCGGCAGCTTTCCATCGCCATTACAGAAAAGCATGTTCGAGGGGCCGCATCTAATTTTAACAGATTCGACGATACTACGAGCGCAGCTGGGGAAGATGCTGCTTTTGCGTGGCAGAGCGGTCACAGGCCGATGCAGCGGTATTCCACGTATGGACTCGACGGTGCTTTCCCGGATCAATTACAACCAGCACTTTTACGAGTCTATGAAAAGACATCCGCAGAATGGCATAGACTCCTGAGGATAGAGGATAGAGACGAGCCTGATACTTCCGAGAACCCTGATGACACTTACGAAGCTAGGGCAAATAAGGAATCGTTGTCATTGAAGAGGCCGCATAACAAAATGTCCTCATCTGTATCATCGACGGGGCTACCCAAGAAACGTCAGCGTCAACAGCTTGAATTGCCAGAAGAATATAGCAATAGGCCGGCAGGTGTTACCAATGTCTTCGATGAAACCGTCTTATACAGCTCGATCACGTCACCTACGCTCGAAGAATGCACAGAGTCCCCCATGGACCGACCAGTTTTAACTGCGGGGCCATTCATCTATCTGAAGGAGCTTAGCTTGGTGGTATGTAGCATCTGCAAATATGCAGTGCTGGCCGATGGAATCCGGAATCACCTCTTGCATCGAAGACATCAGTATAGTCTTTCGACAAGCGAGAAGAAGGAGGTCATCTCCATAGTCAGCAGTATTCCAGGACTATTCAAAAAACAAGATGACCTGCAGAACTTTCAATTCCCACCGCCGGAAACTGGGCCAATTCCTTTCATTGAGGCGCCAAAACATGACGGTCTCCGGTGCATTGATTGTGGCTATGTTACTCGACAAACAGGAAATATGCAAAAACACTGTCGGCAGAACCATAGATGGCAAAACAATTGGACAAAGGGGGGCAATGTTAAGCGAAAAGCTGAGCTACCTCGAGACCTGCCGTGGACAACGGGGGTGTCCTGCCAACGTCTCTTTGATCATGGCAGAGCTAGCAGTTGGTTCGAAGTAGGTAGGAAAACGGTCATTTGATAGATCAGATTATCGATTTGGTGTTCAGTTATTACGAAATTAGATTATAAAGGAAGCGGCGAGCAACCTTAGAAAAAGTTACAAGTGACAATATAGGTATTAATCAGGCATGCCGCGGGCGTTGAGTGGTTTCCCTAGGTTAGAGAAGTTAGCCATGATAATATGAGGTCAAAAACACTTAGCATTGAGTAATAAATAATAGGCAGAAATATAAAGTCTTATAAAACCGTTTACTCACGTGCTGCAGCTACCATTCGTTATATGTAAGACTTGTAAGTTTGGGTGCGTAGCTAATGAGATTCCAAGGCACTTAAGGCAGAATCACGCAAAATTCACAGCCGACGAGATCAGCGAGATCATCAAGGCAGTAGACGCCATACCAGGGCTTGTCCGCAGACAGGAAGAGTTACACGATTTTCAGTTCCCAGATGCATCCAACGAAGCGATTCCGTATCTCGAACCGCCAAGAGGGGGCATGCTAGGCTGTCCAATATGCGACTATTTTGCTTCCAATAAGCGTGATATACAAGCATATTATCGCAAAAAGCATGGTTGGGAGAACGACTGGAAGAAGGGAGGTAATATAAAAAAGAAGCTAGAGCAGCCCAGGGAGACTCCATGGATAGAAGGTGTATATTGTCAGCGATTTTTTAGGCGACGCTGGGCGAGTAGGTGGTTTCAAGTACGCAAAGATGACGAGTCGGAGGTTCAAACACCCATCAGTCACGAACCAAGGGAGGATGTTGTAAAGAGGCTGATGAGGGTTCATCAAGAACAAGTCGACAGATTCAATGCTGCAGAAGAGGACGAGATCAAGGTTGCCGACGAGAAGAAGGAGCCGAGTGCGTGGCTAGAAAGGACTGGCTGGGCAGATCACTTGCAAAAGTTCAAGGCGAAGAAGGATTTATTGCCACTGGTTGCCCCAGTACAAGAAGATGAGCCGGTATTACAAGTGATGTGCGATACGTTCGATCGAGTGGCCAATCACGCTAAGGCGGCGGCAGCACCAAGTACAGTGGGGCTGGCGGCGCTGTACCAGATTGAGCGGAAGGAGATACATATCAAGCCAAGCAAGCCATTCGATAATCGATTAGAGGATGAGTCGTGGGCTCAGTATAAGAGCTACTGGATGACAATGCTGCGTATCTGGCAGCGTATGGAAGGCCGGCAAGATGAAGATCGACCGCCATATAAGTTGACTATCCGGCAGGGCAACTTATGGGATAAGTTTGAGGAAGCTGCTGAAGCTGTTGTTGCAGGGCAGGCAAGGGAGAAGGGGCTGACTGATGAGAAGATGGAGCGGCTATGCTTGGATATGTTGATCGGTATGCTGGATCATCAGTTCAAACAGAGTCACTATGACAGTATCGTGCTCAGCGCACTAGCGATCATGGGCATCAATGAAGACGGCGGTTGGATAGAGCCGACAGATTATACGCCGAAGTATTCAGGCGTGATCAAAGTGGCGCGCATGTTGGTGTTATACCAGTCGTGGCATGAGCGGGAGGAGGACGTTGCTGAGAAGATGAGGACTATGGGTGAAGATGAAGCTCGGGAGAAGGCAAAGGGGATGTATAGGATCATACGGGAAAAGTCACAACGGTTTATGACGCGGGTATCGGAAAAGAAGGACTCAGAACCGACACCGATGGACTGGATATTTGACGCACGAACATACGGAATGAAGATACGATACGCAACAGCAGCGAGTGGTACGATCGATTGGCGAGGGGAAGAGATTACGTATCGGCAAGTGAGGTTCACAATGGGCAGCTTATCAGAAATGTTCCACTCGCTTGTGTAGGAAGCTAGGTCGATGCTATGCGAATTGACGATGGTAGGGGCTGATAACTTGGAAGCGTTGCCCAAGATCGAGTGGACCAAAATGGAAGACGATCATAGAGAGGCTCGAGTAGGTTACTCGTTTTTGACTGATTCACGCAATGAATGGGTGGCGAAAGGAAAGAACTGGGTACTGAATCAGATTTTGGAATCCAAGAAACGGCAAAAGGAGTGGCTTTCGGAAGGGTCAGATGGAACATGCCCGTATAACATGAAGGCTGTAAGGTCGTATGGACGGCTCGTGGAACAATTTCGGGAAGTGCTGAATTTGCTATGGATTACGCTTTGTGGCGTGCCGATGCGAACAACTGAAGCAACAGGGGTCCGAATGTGTAACACAGTAAACGGAGGGATACGCAACATTTTTGCACATGGCATGATGCTGTTTTTTGTGGTGTTATATCACAAAGGCTTTCGAAGGACAGGCTCAGCAAAGGTCATCCACCGATACTTGCCGCGGGAGGTGAGCGAGCTGGTCATATGGTATATGTGGATCGTACTCGAGTTTTGGCAGCAAGTACAGGGCATGGTGAAAGGGGGCGATCGGTGCAGTGCGTTTTTGTGGGCCGACGAGATTGTGAGTAGGACGGATACTGAAGATGAAAGAGAGCAGAGAGAGCTACGAGAGCAAGAAGAGGATGATGGGAGAGCGTCGGTGACATCACAGTCGCAGCGAGTTCGTCGTGGAGACGATGTGGCCGTTGATGATATGGATCACGAGGATAGAAAAGACATGCGGGATTGGATCAAAGAACGCAAGTGGAATTCGGATCGACTGCGACGGATTATGCAGAAACATAGCGAGCGCTTGTTAGGCTGCCGGATGAACATCGTTGCATGGAGAAACATCGCAATCGCGATTGCAAATCGATATTTAAACGCTTCGTTTGGGCAAGGAGAAGAAGGCGGGGATGGTGAGGATGGTGATGAAGATGAAATCGATGATAACGCGTGGGATCTGCAGGCAGGTCATGGAACGCATATCGCCGGGATGATATATGCTCGGGAATTACAGCAGGGTTTATTCGAGACCGCAGCACTCAGAGAGAAATACCGCATTATCAGCCGCCGATGGCATAGGTTTTTTGGTTTTGGGGTAGAAGATCGACAGGGAACCGAATCAGGCATGGCGAAGAAGAGAAAGAGGGAACTTTACGAGGATGTTCAGGAAGAAACACGTTCCGTCGATTCAAGCGGCTGCGACAGGTTGATATCGTCGGACAGTTAAAACGTATGATTGGTCCGGAAGCAGAATTCCGGGGCAATCAAGAGAAGGCGATTCGGGCCATTATCCGAGGCGAGAGTCGTATTGTACAGGTCATGGGAACCGGTGGCGGCAAGAGCTTGTCGTTTATGCTACCCATAATGGGTGAAATCGAGTGTAGTAGACCCGATTTGCAAACCCATACAAAATGAAAATGCGCTATTGATGACATGGGGTGGTCCCGATTTGCAAAGCATAGGGTAGACCCGATTTGGTTAACAATGTATAAAATGAATAAAACCAGCATGCATTAAAAGATATATTTAAGGAGAGTATTTTCCCAAAGTAGAGAAGAATTCCAAGCCAAATTGCAGTATTGCAACCGGTTTGAAATTCATTGAGATTTTTTTGATGTGGTTGAAAGTGACCAGGGTTCTACTAATTATTCGCAAGATGCAGCCATTTGTGTTAGTCCGTGCAATTGCAGGAGGAGCGGGAATTAAGTGGTTATCTCTTTGACCGGCACAAGGCTACAGATAGGTCACGACATGGGGCGGGCGCCAATCAAAATGACCGTGACGGTCGGTACCTTTAACCACACCTAAATTAGCGTGTGATAGAAGTACCAACAGTCAGCATTGTTACAAATCGCTACATCACATACTTTGCAACCGTATCGGGTCCTCCGAATTCGCTGATTTCCTGAAATGGGCTCGAGATAGCCTCCTTTTTCCTTCCTTTTTTTAAAGGGTCGAGGCTGCCCTTGCCGGCAGCCTTTGCAAGCTAGGCAGGCCGAATTTTTGCCCCTTCTGACATGATTGATATCTCTTTGTAGGTGAATTTGCCGTGCTTCAAGATCCTCGCTGTCTTCTTCCTTCCCTGTACAGCATCTCTTCCTTATGCCGCTATCGGTGCCGTACTTGTTGAAAATGGCGTTGTAAATAGCCTCTTTCCAGTCTCGAAGCGTGCTATAGGGCTTCCAATGCGGCTGCCGGGTCTTCTTCTGCAAAATGAAGCTATTCGCAAGTGCAACGTCAAGGAGGAAAGACCAAAGCAACGCCTGCCAAGGACCGCGCCGGAAACGATGCTGATATGAGGTATAGGATCTTATCTGATCGCCGCGATCCACGTGATTCATTTCATCGTTATACTGAGCGGCAACAGAAGGAATAGGGATTATCCTAGCCTGATCTCCATTGAAGACCTCCTTCAGGCGTTGTGCCTCTGCCTTTGTGCCTCTTTTGGCGGGCAACTTCCTCTCTTTTGGTGTGCGGTTAAGAGGGGTTATGCCGTGCATAGTTGAAAGGAAGAGCACCACAGAGCTATCTTTCCAAGCGATTTGAAGGACCTAGAGGGAAGGAAAAGAGACAGATTAGTAAGGCAAATACAGGTAAAGTTGTCCATACCTGTTTATCCTTCGTCGGGATCAAATATACCTTATTAAATAACAGCTTCTTGCCGTCAGGAAGCTTCCCGGTCTCTTTTATCTGCTTCATCTCGGTGGTGATACCGCAATTAGGGCGTGCTGTGCCTGTAGCCCCGTATCCAAGCTGCCGAAGTAGGCGGAAGAGCTGCGGCGACGAGAAGAGGTTATCTGTGAAGACGTGATGCGTCTGCGTTATCAGCCTTTTCAATAGGTGAACCACGACGCTCTGTGTATTACTAAGAGGGATCTCGGTCTGTATCTTTCCCTTCTTGCCGTACGGCGTCGGTGCCTCTAGCTTGACCGTTACAGCCGTAACTGGTAATGCCTTCACATGCCAAAGCCACTGCAGAAAGTAGCCCTGTTGCGCAATAACCCAGATTTTGAACCCCACTGGCGTGGGCTTTCCCTTGACGAGCGTTGTCTCTTTTGATCTGCCTGTAAACGGCACCATACACTCATCTACAGTCAGATTAGTCCCTGGAAGATAGAGCTCGATAGACACCCTTTGTATGTGCTCAGACCACTCTTCAGCCGCTTGGAAGGTCTTTGGAAGATCCCTCTCATCGCTCACATCGAGATTGGTGTGATCAAAAGTGCGGAAATACCGTGTGATCAGCTCGAACTTCCGTAACGGCATGAACTTTGTAAATGGATGAAGGGGGCGCTGATCTCCTAGGCTAGGGGCCTTCCAATGGTCCTCAAGGGATATTTCCCTATGAATTCCTAGGTAAATATGGATACCAAGCCATACATAAGCCGTTGCAGTGGAGATGCCTTCCCAAGCGTGTAATCGGGAGTGGTTGGAAAGGGGGGTATTCCAGCTATCAATAACGCCATTTTCAGCGCAAAAAAAGCCCAGTTGTCGGTATATCCGACCCATGACTGTACAAGGGAAATAGGCACGAAAAGCTGGAATAATTCAAGTGGTTGCTGGGGCAGAGGGCTGATCTGAAAATCACGATATTCTAGGTTGAAAGGTTGAAAATCATCACCGCGGCCCTCTTCGGGCGGAATATTAGGTGCGCCGGTGGGGTCATTAGCAGCTGCCGTAAAAGGCAGGCTATCAAAGCTATGATCATCTAGTATATGTATCTCTTGGGAGCTCATTGTTTTAATTGAGACTCGTTAGGGTCAATTTGTATGAGGATTTTGATGATTTTGGTGGTGTTGAAAGAAGAAGCTGTCTGACGGGAACTTTACGTACCCTGCAGGTACCTGCAAAAAAGCGGGGTAAGTTACTTGTTGTAGCCTTGTGCCGGTCAAAGAGATAGGAATAATTACTATATTTAAGGTTCAAGTTCACTAAGGCAACAAAAAGAAGCAAATTAAGATAAATAATTCCATAGCATATATTTCTAATGCCCATTAGGATTATAATATTATTATAAACAAGAGCCATTTTACCCTATCATAGCTGCGCAGCGGATTTGATATCAAATCCATTTGAACTCCCATACAAAAAAAAACCGCGCTAATAAACAGACACATTAAATCCATTTAACCCAAACGGATTCATTATACCCCAACTTTTCATCCGTAAAATACAATTTAGCTAGATGCATTAATTCATTACATTAAGGATATATCATACTAATAGTATTAGTATTAGAAAATGTAAATTACAGCGTTGCAACCAGTTTAAAGTTCCATTTAATTGATCGATTAAAGTGAAAAGTAACAGGGGTCACAGACAGGTATTAGTCATCCATTTCATTAAGCCGGCCAGTATGTAAGCCAGCTAGCCAGTACATATTATTAGATCCCGGCATAAGATAAATAATAAGGTTCAAAATGCCATAGCAACAGTAAAAGCAAGTAAAGGGATAATTAAAATCAAGCCGATAATAATATCAACAAAGATAATTTTATATAACCATAGTATGCCAAGATAAAGCCATTTGTTTAATTGCCCCAGTTCCCATTTATTATATGTATAGTATGCCGTTTTGCATGTATTACAGATGAAATAGAGCTGCATTTGAAGAAGTATTATAAAGGCATTAATTCATCAGCAAGAAGAGAGATCGTCGGGAAGGTTCAGGATATATCCGGTATAATCAAGAATCAGAAAGAGTTATCGACGTGGCCAAAGCCGCCCCCAACGATCGATCCGATCCCATATATTCAACCGCCAACAACCGACAAGTTAGGCTGCAGCGAGGAAGGATGTATATTCGTGATTGGTACAGCCAGAGGCGTACGCCAAAGCTTGTTTGCAGGCAAGCCGAGATATACAGAAAAGGACTTACCAGACCTCAAGGGCAAAGTATGATGTAATGCAGTATCGTCACAAGATGTCCCGCTGACATTTCGTCCAGGTCATCGCCATCACAGGGTCGAATACAGGCGTAGGGAAAGAAATCGCCAAAATGGTTTACAGCAAAAACGCCAAAGTCTACATGTTTGCACCCAATTCTGATAAAAACGAAAGGGCCCGAGATGAGATCAAAGCCGCCTTTCCCGAGTCACTAGGCGAATTGATTTGCGTCCCGCTTGATCTTGCTGATCTCGAAAGTGTTGAAGCTTCTGCCACAAGATTTCTCAACCAGGAAGACAAGCTTCATGTTCTTTTCAACAATGCAGGCGTTGGCTTCCCCGAATATGGCTCCAAGACCAAGCAAGGCTACGAACTCCAGCTGGGAGTCAACTGCCTGAGCAGTTTTGCCCTTACTCAGAAACTGACGCCGACATTGGTCGCTACTGCAAAGACATCACCACCAGGCACTGTTCGTGTTGTCTGGGCCTCGTCAACTGCTGCTTTTTGGACTTCCACAAAACGATTCGTTGAACGAGTCAAAACAACTGACAAGCAGAGCCTCTTTCAGCAATATGCCATTAGCAAGCTTGGTAACTACTATCATGCCACCGAGTACGCCAAGCGCTACAAAGACGACGGTATTATCTCGGTACCACTGAACCCAGGCAATCTGGATTCGGAGCTTTGGCGAACACAGGGTAAACTTCTGACTTCGATTCTTCGCAAAACAGTCTTCTATCCTCCGCAATACGGTGGCTATGTCAACATTTTCGCCGGCTTCTCTCCTGAAGTAACGCTCGAGAATTCCGGCAGATTTAGTATGTAAATTCTTTTTCTGTAAGGCTCATGCGTGAGTTTACTAACTTGTTGATCTCGCAGTTTCGCCGTGGGGAAGGTTATGGCATGCACTTCCAGCTATGATAAAGGGATCAAAGACAGAAGATGAAGGGGGAACTTGCCACGCAAGGCAATTCTGGGAGTGGACTGAGCAGGAGATTTTATCAAACATGTCTGTAAAAGAGCACTAAGGCACAAGTCCTAAGGTCTAGGTGGCCTACTACTTGACTATTGACCTATTTCTCAGTGAGAGAAAGGCCGCTTGCGATAAAACTCGCTTTCTTCTGGCTTTGGCTCGCAGGGCTCATCCACAACATCTGGATCAAGAAACCATGACGGATCGCCCTCCGTGAGCGTCATACTCCAGCCATTCCCTAGCCATCCAAAACGATTTCCAGCTGGGTTAGCCGATTTCCAATTAAAGTCCTCCCATCTCGGCGCACGCAATGCTTCCAGACAGTGGTTCGAAGACCCTGGCCACAACCAAACGATGCGTGACCCAGATCTTCCCGTTTTATACCATGAGGAGCAATCATCCGTAAAAACAGTCCTCTTGAAGTACTCCTCGATGTACTGGCCGAAGTCAGCCACACGCTGGGAATCTACCTCAAAAGTTGCATAGTCTTCTTTCTGCATCTTGCGGAGTAACTTCACAGCGTAGTTAGCCTGTGCCTCGAAAACGCTTGTTAAGCTCCCAGATCCCAAGCCGGTATTTGGCCCGCCAATCATCAAACAGTTGGGAAAGCCATCAACAGCCATTCCCAGGTATGCCTCAGGGTAAGGCTTCCACCTCTCGGCAAGCCTCAGCCCATCTCTTCCGATTAGATCGAACTCAGGGGGTGCTTCCACGTCATATCCTGTGGCACAAACGAGCAAGTCTAACTCGATATGTTGACCAGAAGCCAATTCAAGTCCCCGGGGTGTGATTCGCTGGATCCTCTCGTTGGTAAAGTGGACATTGTCTTCCTGAAGGGCCTCTAGATAGTTTGCCCCTGGGGTCAAGCGACGACATCCTGGGGCAAATTTGGGCAGCAGAGTATTGATAATGTCCTCATTCTTACCACTTCGCCGCCTCATATCGTCTTCAATAGCCTTTTGAGCTAGGATAGACTCCTCTGACCCTCGTATCGATATGGGATGCATGCGGGCTGCCTCGTCCTCGAGAAGCTTCCTAATACGAAGAAACTCTTCAGGGTGCCTTGCCATATACTGCTGCTGGCGCTTGGAAACTGTCTGTCTGTTAGTAGTAGAATGCCATAGAGACTTTTCCTCACTCACATTGCGTATCTTTGGGGTCTTTTCCCATCTTTCTCATCGCCGAATCACCAAATCCAGGGGCAATCCAAGTCGGGGAACGAACAAAACACCACAGCTGTGTCCCTTCAAGGCGCTGCAGAGATGGGACAATTTGGATGCCACTAGATCCGTTTCCTATGACTCCAATCTTCTTATTGCGACAGTCGTAACTAATATCCAAGTCAGCTCAACGTAATACAAAGGAAAAATAGGAAGGAGGGAACGCACCTCTCATCCCATGCCCCAGAATGCATTAGCTTCCCTTCAAAGTCTCCGAGCCCTTCAATCTTGGGCCAAGCAATTTTGTTAAGGCCGCCTCGGGCAGAGATCACAACATCTGCTGTGTCTTTGAAGTCGGCGTTGGTCTTCAAGTTGCGAACAGTCACATGCCTATGAATTGTCAGCCTGTTGAACATTGTAGATCTTGGATAACTTGTCACTTTGACGTTACCATTTGTTCAGCTCTTCATCCCACGTTGCGTCTTCAACCTTGTGAGAGATTTTGATAAAACGCATTGCACCATATCGCTCGGCAACATCTTGCATGTAGGCGCGGATCTCTGGCCCTGGAGCATATAGCGATGACCAATAGGGATTGGGCGCAAAGCTGAATTGGTATGAATAAGCTATTATCGGAGTCTCTTAGTACCTCTCACATCTCATCACTTTGACTTTTGACACTTACATGGAATGTCGCAGGCGAGTCCGGGGTATCGGTTCAGCCACCTTGTAAGTCTTTAGTCTCATATGTAACATCTGGCCAGAATAAAACCTACCAGACGCGGGACACTTCATCGTTCATGTCATAGACGGTGAGATCAACATTTCTGAGCCTCTGGATAATTCTGCAATATTCAGCTTTAATGGCCTGCGCTATTGAAGACAAGGTGGATTAAATACCTGATTGTCGTATAGATGCCACAAAACCCAGCGCCTATAATAACCACCTTCAATGGGCGTTGGTTTTCGATGGGGCTGTCCTTTAGGGAGAAAGGAGCATGAGATTGAACCATGTTTGCCAAGAGTTATGCCACTCAGGTAGTAGAATGTTGCTGTTTTCTTGTGTGTTTTTTCTTGTATATATTTAGTTGATGGCTAGTGAATATTTAATGGATAACTAGAATTATTAAAGTTTTGTAGTTACTTAATGATATAGGTTATGTGGGGAGACCTCGGGAGTCTGGGATCAGCATCCCGAGGCACGGTATATTTGCAATCAGGTCTCCAAACTGGTAACCACAGACCTCTTTTCATACACTATTTCTTGGCTTTCAAGCAAGTATCAGTGTATCCGTAGCTTCATACTTTCGTGTCTTGGGTTAGTCTTGGACTCCGGCTGTTAGCGGAGTGGGGAGTAAGGCGAGACCGCCCCAAGGCCATGCCGAGGCCCTGCCGAGGCTTGGCCGACAAATCGAATAAACCTCCATTGTCAACACAACATGATTTTTCCGCTGCTATTGGCAGTGCTGAAACGAAATATGTGATACACTTTGAACTTTGTCCTTTGTCGTCTCATATAAAGCTACCTGGAGCAGGTATCCTGTATTGATGTTTCTCACTACGTACTTGCAATCTCACAACACCTTTGTCTACTCACATACAAGCTTCCGAACTCCAATAGTCACAATGGCCAAGATACAAGACGTTGATATTCCGACCTACGATGGCCTCAAGCTCAGAGGCACGTTCTACGGCGCTGGTCCCAAGAAACCCTGTATTATCTTGAGCAGTGGTGTGAGTAATAATGGACTATGCTAGCTGCGTGCGTTCTGAGTCTAACGAGTTATAATAAAGTTCTCCGGTACTCGCGATCACTTCTTACCCGACTTCGCTGCGAAATTCAACGCCGCTGGCTACGGAGCCTTAGCATTCGACAATCGATGCTGGGGAGACAGCGAAGGCTTGCCTCGTGATGAAGTCGACCCTACTCTTCAGGCGCGCGACTACCTCGATGTCTACAACTACGCTGCAGCGCACCCTGACGTCGACTCGTCCAAGATTGTTTACTGGGGATCCAGCATGTCTGGTGGAAACGCCATATGTGCCGCTGTCATGAACAGGAGCATCGCTGGTCTTATAGTGCAAGTTCCTTTTGTATCAGGCGAAGCCATCTCTCGCCTACCTGGGCCTCCAGCGGATCTCCTCATTTCCAATCGTCACGCAGGGTCAGAGGCTCGAGTCCCAGTCTGGCCGAAGTCTGCAGAGGAGGTTTTGGATGGGAGCTTTAAAGGTGTGCTGAAGGATGTCGGTGCAATTCCCTTTATCGCAGAGACAACCAGGCGTGGTATGAAACACACAGAGACCTGCACGCTGCAAAGTCTCACCAATATTACTCTTCACGAGCCAATGGCGTACATCCATCGAATTTCTCCAACGCCATTGCTGATGGTTGTAGGAGACCGAGATGTTACGATCCCGACGCATTTGCAACTTGAGGCCTATGAGAAGGCATTGCAACCAAAGACTTTGAAGATTGTCAAGGGAGCCGGTCATTTCGAGCCATATTATGGCCCAAGCTTTGAAGAAAATGTTGCGGCCCAGGTGGAATTCCTAAAGACTATTTTGTAGTGAGATCTATTATTCAGCCTAATTCAACAAAGACTAAATATATAGCTCATAACTGCATGTTGTTTGCGTCTCGATCTATGCATCACTAAAATAACCTTTGAAAGCTTTACCGAGACGTTCCCTGTCACGGCTCCAGACATCGGCATCTAGAATGGGGAAGACTAGACCAAAACTGGGTTTCCCCCGCAACTCTCCCCGGCTTCCCCTTAAGTTATTCCGAGTCCCCCGCATCGCGCTAATGAGTCAGTGGATTAAATTCATTGCGCCTTGAGCCCCATGCGCGTCAGTTCGTTTCTTCTTCTTCATTGTCAATTCACTCCCCACCACTCCACGTCGTCAACATCATGGCTTCTTCACAACCCTCAGCGCCCCGGTCGAAACCCCCACGAAAGCGCTCTATACAAGCATGTCTTACCTGTAGATCCCGAAAAGTCCGATGCGACGTCTCTCTACATGGCCAGCCTTGCACAAATTGCTCCCTCGATGAGAAGCAGTGCCTTATACCCCAAGGCATGACTGTTTGGTAAGTAGCCGCCACTCCATTGTCCTCGGAATCCCTATTGATGTTCAATCACAGGAACCAGGTTACCTCTAGAGCCAAACGAAGAGCTTCACAACAGACCAGCGATTCAATAGTTGTCAAGGACAGCGCGCCCAAATCAGCAGCAGCCAAGAACAATGACATTATTGATCCCATTGCGATATCCGAAACAGCAAGCTCCCTTGACTTCCTTCAGCCCGCGGAAATTACTACTCCATGGCGCTCAGGATCTATGGACATTCTAGATTTCAACGATGTGCTACGCCCAACGCCTAAAGAGCCATACGGGTTCTCATTTTCGGGGGAGCAGCCGAGTCTGCCAAGTTTCTTTGGTATACAACTCACTTTCTCGGCAAAGGATTAATGTGCTGACATTCTACCAGCCAACGTCTCTCAGTATGATGCAGGAGCCTTCTTGCCAATGGGGTCGGCGGTATTACCCTTGGATAGACCGCTGAAGGCGGATAGAGGGCTAGTTATGTACTCACATTATCGATTTCTGACAGCTGGCAACATTCACGCCATTCCACATCAAGACGTCACCTACCTAGAGGCTCAAGGTTGTCTTCATGTGCCGATAGCCCCGATTCTTGACGTTTTCATGTCCAAGTACTTTGCACATATCCACCTATTCCTCCCACTCATCGACGAGGGAGACTTTTGGGACATGTATTCCCAGTCAAGCCAATCCAGAGACACAATTTCGCTCGTTGTCTTGTATGCCATGCTTTTTACCAGTTGCAATGTGAGCCAATTGCATGCTTTAAGATTTTTCGCACTGTCTCGTTTACTGACTGTACGTCCAGTTTGTGCCCGTTGAGTACCTTAAACAGTTAGGGTATTCTGACATCCACACTGCCCGGGCCGATCTTTATCGCAAAACAAAGGTGAGATTTCCCAGGACTATCGAACAAGGTTAGTCTAACCGGGAGAAATAGCTACTATACGATCATGAAATCGAATCCGGGCATTTACCCCTCGCCCAAGGAGCATTGTTGTTGATGAATTGGGTCCCAAACGTTCCTGTCAATACGTCCCCGAATCCTTGGAAAACCTGGCATAGTCTTGCTCTTCGCCATGCTGAAAATATTAGTGCGCATCGGTATGCGACGGTGTCCGACGTGTCTAGCTTGGCTTCTCCCGCGCAAAAACGCTACTTCAGATCTGTCCGCCGACTTTGGTGGTGCTGTATTATTATGGACAGACTTTCACCTCTGTGTACACGATTCCGGCCTCAAATCACCCCGGATTCATTTGCCTTGGATACCTATGTACCCCTCGGTTTTAACGATTTCCAGACAGAGATACATCGCTCAAGAGTCTTTGCGCCTGCGATCAAACGTCGGCACATCGATCTGTTTGCTAAATTCTTGGAATTGATACTTGTATTGACAGATGTACTCTCTATCGCATTCCCCTTTGAGTCCAAGGTTGAGATAAGCCCTGAATCAGCTCTAGGCAGTGATGCCCAGGTTCAAAAGTGCCGGCGCTCACTTGCGGCCTGGTATGAGTCAGCAACCGTCGATTTTCCTCTATTTGATGGCCAAGAACGAGATCGTCGTATCGATAAAAGGGACCCAGTCAACAGTGTCATCCTCTACACGAACCTCATGTATATCTATTATCAGTAAGTTCTTAATTTACATTCCCCTATGCAATCTTTGCGCACTTCACGCTGACAAAAATAAGCACCGCTTGCATCACCTTGTGCAATTATAGAATCTTCAATCGGTTGTCCATAGGGCGGTCGTCTGTATCGAATCTGGTTCCCGAGGATGTAACCATTCAAGGGAGTGAGATTTGTCGCGACGTTGAGTGCTCTGCGCTCGGATTGACGAGATGCGTTGGCGCATTGACATGGTACCGCCTGACAAATTGCCTCCCAGTCACCACGTAAGTCTATATGGTTGTTTTTCTGTGGGATCTCGCACTTTTATACTGACTATAACTGACACAGCCTGGCTTGTATCGCTACTCCTCTAGCCCTACAACTTATCACATCGCGTCTATCATCTCTCAGGCGAGAATTGGCCTTGGATCATATTAATCGATGCTCAGAAATTGACCCCGTTTCCAACCAAAGCCGACTCGATGTGTTGATAGAAGCGACCGATGCATTTTTGCCTCATTACTATGGAGTGGATTGGGTCAAGGAAACAGCCAAGCATACTGCGGACCTAGCACAAGCCTACAACCAGCGATTAGCACAGCCAGACCGAGAAGCCGTCACAGATTGGGGTCAAATCCTCATCAAGTATCCAGACACGTATCTGAGACTTACATGGACGGTTGATCTGTGTATCAGCCGGGGCAAAGTTCCTGAAGATCAGGACTTCCCATTGTGTATCCACAATGGATCCGATAAGGCACAACGGGCATCTCTTGACTCCGGCGACAAATTTGATGCCTGCCAGTATTTGGACGGATCGAGTGAACGGAGTCTATCTGATCTGGACCAGCTTTTGGGTCTGGCGGAACCATCAGTTGAACAGGCTTGGGATGAAATGATGCTTTTCGAGAATGGGTTTGATAAAGAAACAGAAAGTATTCCCGTTTAAACCGGGGGGGGGGTTAAGGATGGGCTAATCTGCTGCTTAATTGAGGCCCTTGTCCTGGTACTTTGTATGTATCAGCGCATGTATTGCTAGGGTTACTCGAGACGCCTGAAATCAAACTGGAAGAGTCCACATCATCCATGGTACCCTGTAATCACATTGACATTAGAAATGCTGAAGAATATTGTTAAGTACCAATGCATTGTGAAGTCTATACTCTAGACTGCGTCTCGCTTGATGCAGTGCCATCAACCATGTATCTTGTCGCTCAAATACACTACGGTGCAACAACAACTGTGTTACTACACGCGGCCATTTGAGTTATCTCCCCGCATTCTCTTCTGATTTTCGAGTGATCGTCGTAGGTCTCGACTCTCGAGGTGTCCGGTGTTGCCGATCATTGATGTCTCGAAAAGGAAAAACTGCCTCGGTAGCTATGCTGTTTCAGGCATCGCTCCT
Organism: Fusarium sp. 190-020-2; assembly: GCA_014884825.1. Taxonomy (NCBI): domain Eukaryota; kingdom Fungi; phylum Ascomycota; class Sordariomycetes; order Hypocreales; family Nectriaceae; genus Fusarium; species Fusarium sp. 190-020-2. Next base: position 15,624 of record JACTAS010000161.1, on the reverse strand, counting down.
CTGCGACCTCGGCAACAGGCCCATTCTAGCCCCAATGGTCGTCGTCATAGCGTAATCGTCTCAATATCGTGGAGAAGGTTCAGGCGTCCCACACTGATTACTCAAACTTTATTTCCCCAGTCTTCTAAAATAACATCAGGGATTGGGAGGTCTAGAGCGTTAGTGGCTAGTCTCCCTGTCTCCGAGGCAGGGTGCTTGTCACAACCAAGAGACCTGCATCTCGTGATCTATATAGAAACCGTTTCATGAATCTGAGCAGAAAACTACAATCATTTTGTCTTCACTCATTTTCTTGAATCAAGCTTTGATACCATCCAGCCAAGAAGTCAACCCCACATAAAACAAGATGCATCGACAACATGAGAGCCAAAGGCATGTCCAACACCTGTCTCTAGTATCCGTTCTGGAAGCAAAATTCGACTCTAATACAACTCAGTGGCATTGGAGAGCCAAAGGTGCCTGGCACCGTTGATATGAAAGTTACAGGTATGAACCCATCTTCAGAATTCATCATGTAGAATCTGACGTCAACGGATGTTTAGACGACAGTAAAACTGCATACGGTCTTTCTTTGACACCAACTCCCTCCGACGATCCAAATGATCCGCTCAACGTATGTACCATTCCTTGTCAAGTTACAATGACGATGTATGCTTAGAGTAATAACCTTTGTCTGGTAGTGGACCCGAGGAAAGAAGAACACGATTCTGTTCCTCGTCGCCGCATATTCCTTTCTAGCCAACGGTGCTTTAATCGGCCCAAGCGTCTATGTCAACCTCCTCGCTCAAAGGTTTGGTAAAACACCCAGTGAGACATCGCAGCTGGTGAATAATCCAAATCTTCTCTTCGGCTTCGGTAAGAACAATCCATTGAAGTTGGGAAACATCGCTAATACCAGGACTTTGGTCGTTTTCTGAGCAGGCTCCCTCATCTTCGTTCCCATGTACCACAAAATCGGCCGCAGACCTACTATGCTAATCTCGATCGTTATCGTGAGTTGGAGCCTCCTGACATAAAAGGAAAATATTATAACTGATACATGGAATAGTACTGCATTGGTCTGCTAGGCTGTGCTCTGTCCAGATCTTACGATGTCCTAATGGGCTTCCGAATGGTTCACGGTTTCGGCTCATCTGTTTGCGAAGCATTACCAGCGCAAGCTGTGGCTGATGTCTTCTTTCTTCACGAACGAGGAAAGGCCCTGGGCTGGTATACCTGTCAGTGTTACTATTCCTTTTAGCCATTCGGCTTTATCTCCGAAGCCACCACCACTGACATCTCGGGTCAAAAGTTGCACTTGCAACTGGAAGTTTAAGTGCTACTGCTGCTAGTTACATGTTGTCCAGTGGATTGTCGTACAATCTATTCTTCTGGATTGAATTTGCTCTCGGATGTGTCCTCTTCCTCGCCACTCTCGCCTTTTTCGAGGAAACAATGTACCTTGAGGAACGCCAACCTCCTTCACCCTCCAGTCAACGACCAATTGACACCGATTCCATCAAAGACGAACCTCAAGCAACTTCGGAGTTCAGGGAATCTAGGCTTGAGGAGTCCGTAACAGTTCCACCAAGGAAGACCTATTTGGAGCAGTGCAAGATTTTTGGAAAGACGGACCCCAATACTCCGGTATTCATGATGATGGTAGGACCCATTCAACCTAGGAATGCCATAGACTAAGCACTGACGGAATACTTCCAGATCCGATCCTTTACTTACCTCATCGTTCCCCCGGTGTTCTGGGTCTGCTCTACCTACGGTAACTACTTCCTCAGAACCAATGACATCAATTTGGCTGACTTGATATAGGGATGGTTATTGGACTTGCTGGTCTCGCCTTCACTTCTACTTTCCCAATCATTGTTGCCTCTCCTCCATACTCCTGGCCAATTGTAAGATACCCTTCAGTGAACTCTTTGTTCCTACTGCTCTTCAGATGAATGGCCTAATACTGACTATGAAACCAGGAGAATACCGGCCTTGTGGCAATATCGGCATTTATTGGCTATTTGTTAGCAGCAGGACCCTTTAGTACCGTCCCGGATCGAGTCTCTGCTTGGCTTACCCGTAAGAACAACAACATTCACGAAGCCGAGTACCGTCTTTGGTGTCTAGTGGTTGTCTTTTTTTTCTCCCCGGCAGCACTCATTCTGTACGGATATAGTGCAGGAAACCACTTGCATTGGTTCGGACTTGTCTTTGCTGTGGGGATGTTCCAGTTCGGTATGTGTTATGGAACGGCCTTCGGGGCGCAAGCACTAACATGACTTATACAGGAGCCTTCTTCTATCTTACTTACACGCTCGCATACGCTATGGACTCTTATGAAGCCAAGATTCCCGAGATGCTGATTGCGATGAACCTTGGCAAACAGTCCATCTCGTTTGCCTTTGGTTATAAAGTGATCGACTGGGTCCAGGCCTATGGCTATATAAAGGTGTTTGCAGGCATATTTTGTGGCGCCCTAACTATTAACAATCTGTTCGTTTTTGTTTTCCTTATTTTCGGAAAATGGTCCCGACGATGGCTCAGCACCACCGCTCTTTCGAAGATGCACAGAGAGAGCATGGGTTAAGATGGCGGGGCTATGGAGATGTCTATGAATAAGATTAGATGGTTTCAGTGATATCTCAATTCGTTTTCATCTTTGTGTTTCCTTTGTCATCTATTGTATCTTATTGCTTGTCTGATTGATGTAGTTAGTTCGGCTGCAATATGTAACATGAGTTCTTTGTGTGTTGTTCGCCCTCGGGATTGTTTTCGTCATGGTGCCTACCTGTAAACATGTACCAAACTCGATACCCTATCTTCTATTGAAGGACAGTGATGCTTGAAACGGTAATAATTTGTAACTGGCTGCCCTTGTACTTGGAAAAGCTTTTGTTCACAAGACGGCTATCTGTTACCAGTACTTACTCTGCTTGAACAGAATACGAGATAAAATAGCTGAGATCGCTGCCCAGAAAGACAAATACATCATGAGGCAGGCGACAGACTTAACAGATACCCACAGATTAGTTACATCCTGCTTGGAGGCCTGTACACAGGCACGTAAAACTAGAAGGGTTAATATTCCACTGTATCTTATCCAAGAGGAGGCACAAGAAAGACATTCCAGTTTACAAATTAGCAACTGTAATTTCTACATACTACTGCCTATGATACTGCCTTATTTACACACATTGGCATTGGCATCGCATTGATCAAGATGATCGTCACGGTATCTCGCAATGATTCTTGAAGCCACCCCGGAAATCCTCGGATCATAGAAGTCCAACCCAAGCTCGGAGGCACAATAATCTGCGAACCAAAGCCGGAAAGAACCTGGTTAACAATTCTATCTGCGACATCTTCAGGCGTCACAGGCGTATCCTTCAGCTTTCCTTCTGCTACAAGGTCTGCTATCATTGGCGTCATGACCCAGGTGGGATGTACGACACTATGTTACGTCAGAAAGAGCTTGCACATGACGAAAAGGAGGTTACTGACCTAGTGCGTACACGGGGAGCCTTGTAGAGGTGTCTAAGCTCCTGAGCGAGGCCTTCGTGGAAAGAGAGTACACCAGACTTGGTGGCGCCGTAGTCCACATTCGTTGCTTGTGTGGCAAAGGAAGCCTGGCTAGCAACGTTGACAATGTGGCCGTGGTTCTGCTTCACCATGCTGGGGAGGAACTGCTTGGTAAGGAGGATGGGAGCGATGATGTTGACATTAAAGATTCTCTTAACGCCAGCCTCCGAAACGTCTAGAATAGAGTTCGTATTTGCAAATCCAGCGTTGTTAATGAGAACGGTCGGGTTCCCATGGTCGGCTCTTATACGATCAGCAACTGATGATATGGTTTCGGAATCCGCGAGGTCGGCCTGGTAGAAATACGTATTTGCAGCTACATAAAGTCAGATTCATGTTTAGAGTGCTGCAAGGTAACTTGCAATTCAATATGGGACTCAACAGACAAGGTAGACTTACCCAGCTTAGTAGGAGGTGGGTTTCGATCCAAGATCAAGACCTTGATACCCTTGTTGGCAAATCTCGAAACCACGACAGCTCCAATTCCACTGCTACCCCCAGTGACAACCACAATTTCACGGCTCCAATCCCATGTAGGGTCATGAACATGGTTGTTGACCACTCTCTTGGTGTACCAAGCGTTCAACTTTTTCAGCGATTTGAAGGCAAGGAACAGCCCAGCAGCAATCTGGACTTTGGGGTTTTTGGCTAGCTCAATGGCCTTGGACAAAGCCTGTTGGTGATCCATGATTATTGATGGCGCTGTTGCCTTTTAATTGGAATGCGAAATAATGATAATAAGATAGAGTTAATGGCAATGATAAGATTGAGTCAAATCCAAGTTAAATACTTCAAGGTAGATGAGATTACATATAAATTGCTTCCGAGGCTCATAACGGTAGTATTAGATAGATCTGCAGCGTGCATTTCCTGGGGTTTTCCAATCCACTTGTCCGGGAATGAATAACTACATGGAAGCTACAATGAAATGGAATAAGTTTGGCGTAGCAATGACGTACCCGCCTTGTCGCTCGGGTCGCGTCTATGGTGGGGTCCTACCGAGGGATTGCCGAGGGACTGCCCAGGGACTAACAAGAGTGCAGAAGATGCTACATGACTCTAAAAAGGCACCTTAGGGGAGGATATGGAACTTGATGGGCTGCAGAAGAACCTTGGTAAATATTGAATCTTGTGTACTTATGAGACCAAGATTGAATTCGTAATATGGCTAGAATTTGCACTAGAAGATATAAAAATTTCTTTCCGTACCTTCGAGATCCATTCTTAGTGCTACCGTTTTGGATACCCTATATAGCGTCCCATAGATGTACAATAAGTCCAGTCCCTTTTGTCATCTTACTTTCTTGGCATGCAAATGTTAAGAAAGTAGCCCTAATTACACCAATCTTCTTAACAAGTGCCCCACAACAACCACAATCCTGCGCTTCGCGCAGCCCATGGCGGCGGCGATGGCATCCGCCACCTCCTGCCCGCCTATTGTCCCGGACCCTTTTGACCTGGGAATCCATACTCCTGCCAATCTCAATCGAGGAGCCCGCACTGCCCTCTTACAAAACAGCCCCGCTGTCGTGAATGGACCTGTCGGGGTCCCCCCCGCCTTCGGGAGGACGGCTCAAACGCCGTCTTCGCCTCTCAATGCGATCTCTACTGCTGCGGCCACGGAAGGGGCCCAGCTCGCCCATCCCGCCCCCTCCGCTGACCCTGCCCCGACTACTGAACAGCAACCAGTCTCCCTAGTAACCAATGCTCTCATCGACTATAGTAGAGTCCGTTTATCTGCCCCACTTTGCAGGGGGTAGAGTCCATTAAGAAGGTTGGAGTAGAGTCCATTTACCTGCCAACCAATAAAAATGGTAAAACGCGTATTATGTAACCACCACTGTCAGTTCGAGGTCGAGTCGAGTTAATACAGGTACGGAGCGGACGAAGCTCAAGCGGAGATGGATTGATGCGAGAATCGTATCGCGTAGTTCTACTTGGGAGCTGTAGGCGAGAAGAAGCAGGGGGGCAAATGTCTTTTGACACTAGCAGACCCTATGACCGGAGGAGAATAAGAGCACTGCATGGAAGAGACGGTAAGGAAGAAACAGACTGAATATTCCTGTAATCCGAAGACCAGGAATCGGGTATTTAAGGTTTTAATTGAATGATAGGATCAATAGAATGTCAGATATGCAAGATAGTGTTTATGATCTGGTCATCGAATGATTATCCACGATAAGCCTTGTCTGTACCACTGAAGCAACTTTTTTACAACCTATGCATGTATGGTCAATTCTGCCAAAGGCCAACACTGGCTGGACATTCCTGGTATCCCCAATTTCCCCTGAAGCGGCCAACACATATACAGGAACTCACCCCGGGACAGTCTAGGATCGTCACAGGCAGCTGCCCCAACCCCGGTGGACCATCCATCAGCTATGCCACACCAACGCTATAGTTCTCTCTAAGACAGCAGACTATCACATACGACCAAAGGTAGTGGAGAATACGGGATCCCGTCTAATTCTTCTTTTCTGTGCTAGTGCCTCAGCTTTCTGGGGTCGTAACCTCTGTTTTCGGGGACATTTTTTGGAGGTTCATGAGCTATCGACCATCCAATCAAAAACAAGTATTACTTACATTATCAGCAATAAACTGAGTAATAGCAAAATTTCAATCAGACTTAAGCTTTTATGTATTTTTTAAATCTTGTGAATGTTAAATAGAACCGAATATAAGAGAATAAGAGTTTAAAATTTTCTTTTTACTCTGTTATGAGCTTGTAATCCTCTTTTTGTGTGACTTTATTGCTAAGCGCAGTGACTAGGCACGTGATGAGTCGATTCGAAGGAACTCCGAAAATCGGCTTTGTTATCGACCGTAGCATCATCCGTTAGAAACGGCTCCAATTGCAATAACGGCTAGTCACCCCACCTTTGGCCTTGCTTCCACTCCCCCTCCATTCACACAGCCCTGGTTTCAGCTTACGCACTAAGTTCACGCTACCGTTAGCGCCAAGCTCTTAATTCTGATCGTGGATGGAATAATGATTACATCTAAGCAGAATTAAAATATAAAATCTGAATGCTGAAACTAGGATATTGTCATCTGGTGGCATAGTGTAATCACTTTTAACGCTTTTATGTTTTTCTTGAACTTAAACTTTCACGCTCTTATTCTTGTACTGGTGGGGTACAGGCGTGTGTTTCACCACCCAACCTCGCCTCTCGCCTCACTTTATTGATTGGCTTAGATGATACGAGTGCCACTCCTCTGATTCAGGCAGTCTACCTTAACCCCGCAGCTTGGACACAAGGTCTTCCCATTAAACATCTAGATTTTAGAATTAGCCTAAGCCAAATATTATGATTAATATATTTAATAAATGTCAACTCCACCTATGGAGATAATTCTTTGCGTTAAAATTAACACCAAACATAATACATCCTTATGCCTAGGCTGGTGGATGAATGTGGCAGTATGAATCCTGATGAGCTGTAGTACCCACTAGGGCAAGGCAAAAGTTCTGCAGAATTTGCTTTGGTTGCCTGAAGTGAGCTACCAAACTTGCCGTGTGACTCGGTGGTAAGCCATACAAACTTGACCCACCGTCCGTATGCATAATATTACGACGTAGACATGATGAGCGGCACCACCCGCCAATCGGTTTTCTTCTTCGCCTGCCATCCGCCTTTCGTGCGCCGCCATTCGCTCCGCATTTGGGAGGCGGTTGCTTTGACATGGATTTCTTCGCCAATCATGCGGCAACAACGCCCAGCCTGTCGCAAATTGCTGCACAGACGCATTGTGAGGCTGACTGATGGAATCCTCACTCGTCCTCAGAGCCTGATAAATGCCCGCTGCCACCAAGAACATGCGGGCCTCGCCATGCGCCTCCTCGAGCGCTCCTCTGTTGCGATTGTCAGTCCATACAACACGTCTTCCTCTTCGCTCGACATCGATCGCCGACCATGTCGAATCCCCAGAAATACACGGTCGGCTGGATTTGTGCCGTCACCACCGAGTTTGTCGCTGCGCGAGCCTTCTTTGACGAAAAACACGACCAACTCGAAACAATCGCCGATAATGACAATAATAACTATGCTCTGGGGAAAATCGGGAAGCACAACGTTGTCATGGCCGTCTTGCCTAAATCTGAGTATGGCACGACCTCCGCCGCCACTGTGGCAAGGGACATGCTGCGCAGCTTTCCAAACATTCGTTTCGGATTGATGGTCGGTATCGGCGGCGGCGCCCCCAGCGCAAAGCACGATATACGACTTGGCGATGTTATTGTGAGTACCCGTGGCAGTGGGAAAGGCGGTGTGTTTCAATATGACTATGGTAAGGCGATTCAGGAGCATGCGTTCGTGACGACAGGATCCTTGAACCAGCCGCCACAGTTGCTCCTCACAGCATTGAGCGGGCTCGAGGCTGAGTATGAGCTGGAAGGGCATCAGCTCAATGCCCATGTTGATAGGGCATTGGAACAATGGCCACGTCTGCGACAGAAATATTCTCGGCCACCCTCCGATAGTGATAGACTCTACCGGTCCGACATTGTGCATCCGGACTCGTCAGATGGGTGCGCCGACGTGTGCAGCAATAATCCCGCTTGTCTGGTGGATCGAAAAGAACGGGGCGAGCAGGAGGATGACCCTGCCATCCATTATGGGTTGGTCGCCAGCGCAAATCAGTTGATGAAGGACGCACTTACCCGGGACAAGCTGGCGGCTAGTATGGATGTCCTTTGTTTCGAGATGGAGGCGGCCGGCTTGATGAACCACTTCCCGTGTTTAGTGATCCGCGGGATATGCGACTACTCTGACTCGCACAAGAACAAGGAGTGGCAGGGCTTTGCGGCAATAATGGCGGCGGCGTATGCCAAAGATCTCCTACGCCAGATTCCTCCCAGCAAGGTCGAGGCTGAGAAGCCTATTAGCGAAATCCTCAGTTCTAGTTAGTATCAGAATGCCAGCTCACGCTTTCTCTTTTGACCTTGAACAGTCGAATCCACAGGAAATGAAACCAAACATGCGGTGATGAGCATGGCATCTGACCATCGTTTCGCCAAAACCGAGCGATGGCTGTCACCGCCAGATTGTTCAACTAATGCCAACTTGGCAAGAAAACGCCGTCATCCCGGCACTGGGGCCTGGCTTCTAAACAGTCCCGTCTTCCAGGAATGGAAACTTGGGACATGTCAACATCTATGGCTCTACGGCCTGGCAGGGTGTGGCAAGACCATTCTAAGTACGACGATTCTAGATCATCTTCTGCAAATAGACACCTATACCACGCTTGCCTTCTTCTTCGACTTTAGCGATCCCAGGAAACAGAAACTGGAGGATCTCCTACGCTCGCTGGCAGTTCAGCTTTATTATACCGGGAACGAAACCGCGAGAAGACTTGATAGTCTTTTCACTTCCCATGATGATGGACGGAGACAACCAGATACGAATGCCTTATCAGCCTGTGTTGACACAATGATACAAACTGCTGGAAAGGTTTTCATCATCATTGACGCCCTAGATGAGTGTACAGCAAGGGAGGAACTTCTGCAATGGCTGAAACATTTAGCATCCAGGAAGGCCCAGCTCATCGTCACTGGTCGGCCTGAAGTAGAGTTCCAAAGTGCGATCCCTCAGTCATTCAACCAGCGAAACTGTGTCCAACTTGATAAGAACGTTATCAACGGTGACATACGCTCTTACGTTGAGGCAGCGCTTGAGCAGAAGCCTGATTTCGTGGATAAAAAGTTAGCTCCAAGTATTCTAGAGGAGATTCGTGACAAAATCGGGGAGGGAGCCGATGGGATGTAAGCTTTGACCTAGGTCACCTATATAAAGCAAACACTTTTCTGACATTCGTCGCAGGTTCAGATGGGCAGCTTGTCAACTAGAAACTCTTGCTCGATGTCTGAGTCCAGCAGCCATCGAGACAACCCTCATGTCTTTGCCTCGTGATCTGAATGAGACATATCGCCGCATGGTCCAAAACATACCGTCGGAATATAAGAGCAGCGCGATTCGTCTCCTGCAGTTTCTCGTCCACACCAGGCGGCCTCTGACACTACCAGAGGCCGTCGAAGTAGTAGCCACAGAAATAAATCAAGAGCCTCGAGGTTTCGACGTTAAACGCAGGCTATTTCAAGCAGCCGACATCCTGCGATACTGCCCCAGCTTGGTGACAATCGCCGAAGCCACGAACTACGCTGAGACCGTGGACGAACTTCATCTTGCTCACTTCTCTGTCAAAGAGTATCTTCTCGAACAAGCCGAGTTCGACCTCGAAAGTGCCAGCATTGTCATTACCAAAACTTGCCTTACTTATCTTGGTGATATCAAGAACAATTGCAGCACAATCAGATCCGATTTTCCGATGGCACGATATGCGGCAGAATACTGGACGGAATACGCCGTTTCGGCCGAGACTTCTGAAGAAATCGTTCGAACCACGGTTAGCTTTTTACGAGACGAGACGACATTTCAACGGTGGTGTCGATTATATCAGGCCGATCGCTGGTGGGACCATGAACCAGGACCCCCTGGAGCATCCAGACTGTATTATGCTTGTTTAGCTGGACTCGCAGGGGCCGCAAGAGATCTGACGACAGAGGGAGCAGATGTCAACGCGCAGGGCGGCGAGTACGGCAATGCTCTACAGGCTGCCTCATTTAACGGCAACCTAGAGGTTGTGCAACTACTGCTGGACAATGGAGCAGATGTTAACGTGGAGGGCGGCAAGTACGGCAATGCTCTACAGGCTGCCTCTTATGAGAGGAATTTGGAGGTCGTGCAACTGCTATTAGATAAAGGAGCAGATGTCAACGCGCAGGGCGGCGAGTACGGCAATGCTCTGCAGGCTGCCTCACTTAACGGCGACCTAGAGGTTGTGCAACTACTGTTAGACAAGGGAGCGGATGTTAACGCGCAGGGCGGCGAGTACGGCAATGCTGTACAGACTGCCATAATTCACGATCACCAGGAGGTCGTGCAACTACTGCTGGACAATGGAGCAGATTTCAACGCGGAGGGCGTCTGGTTCGGCTGGTACGGCAATGCTCTACCGGCTGCCTCACGTAACGGCAACCTGAGGGTTGTGCAACTACTGCTGAACAATGGAGCAGATGTTAATGCGGAGGACTATAGGTATGGCAATGCTTTACAGGCTGCCTCACTTGAGAGCGACCTAGAGGTCGTGCAACTACTGCTAGATAAAGGAGCGGATGTCAACGCGCAGGGCGGCGAGTATGGCAATGCTCTACAGGCTGCCTCACTTAACGGCAACCTAGAGGTTATACAACTACTGCTAGATAAAGGAGCGGATATCAATGCGCAGGGCGGCGAGTACGGCAATGCTCTACAGGCTGCCTTATATTTCGGCAACCTAGAGATCGTGCAACTACTGCTGGATAATGGAGCGGATGTCGACGCGCAGACTCTACAGGCTGCCTCACGTGGCGGTAACCCCGAGATCGTGCAATTACTCAATCTGGACGGCGCCAAAATGATGACCAGACAGCGATCCAGCTCAAAAAAACATCAGGGAACGAACGAAATTACCTTGGCTTTAGACTCTACCGGTTTCAGTTGAACCTACGACCAAACCTCCAGTCCTTATGCTGCCGAAGCCATGGTCCCTACTCAAGAATTATCGGCAGAAACGTATTGCGTTTCCTGTTTTTGACCAATCATCGTCTAGCATTTTCGCCCCATATTTCCCCGATAGAAACGCACTGCGTTTCTTGTACTGCACTCATGAAATTAGAAAACCTAAAACACGAAACGCGTCGCGTTTCCGTCGGCTGACCCTTGTCGTGTTCAACTTGACTACTTCGGACCTAAAAAAAACAACATTCATTACCATCTTCTACTGAAACTCACATGTTTTATAGTATCTAATCTATCTCCGCCATTCCATCCTCTCTATTAGATTTATATGCTTAGTCATAATGGCCAGGTCTTCTATTCATAGGCAACAAAGTCACCCCACTTTACCTCCAGCAAAGCTGCAGAAGCTCGAAAGGCTCAGCCTTTATTACAATTTGCCGGAAGCGGCTATTATATGTACTAAATGCGGTTTTGCTTTGAGTCCTAAACGCGCATCGGAGCATCCGGGCAAAAAGCACGGCATTGCCAGATCTGCTCGGCATGGCCTCAAGGCTTGAGGCCATGCCGACCATATCTTGATTTCTCCTTTTATAGGCGACAATGAGGCAGTGATCGGAATGGTCTGGTCTGGTCTGGTCTGGGGGTCCAGACCAGACCAGACCAGCTGCTTACATAATAACCGGTCTAGTAGACTGGTTAGACCAAGAAGACCGCCAAGAATGAGGCTGTCAGGGCTCCACGTGACAGGTCACGTGTATGCTCAGATAAATACGGTATTATTGCTCAAGGGCAGAACGTTTTCTGCTCCCTAAGCGACCTCTTTGTTAATACATGCTATACTTACTGCAAAGCCTCTGGCCCCGTGACAGCTAAAGTAGTAGAAGGAAGAAAGGAAATATATTTTATAAGTAGCTATTAATCCATTTATTGTTATTCTTACTATCCTTGCTATTACTATTATCCTCAACCTGGGGCTTTTTATACTAAGCCCGGAGATACTTATAAGCTTCTATAATATCCGCTTTTAGCCTACTATGGCAATTAACTATAATAAGCTTTGCGCTACTAAAAAGGCATTTGCACTCATCTAACATAAGTAAGATTATAAACAGATCCAGAGCAAAGTAAGCAAGATCTCTCTAGGAGTTATAACAAGATAGCCAGTATATAATAGCATTATAATAACCTGCCTTATTATTATAAAGCCTATTAATAGAAATATATTATTTATATAAATCTGTTATAAAAACTAGAGCATTTATTCAAATATGCTTATATTCCTGCTAGTAATTAAATACTAAGTTAAGAGCTCTCTCCTTCTTGGCTAGTAGTAGCAGCATCTTAACAGGGTATCTTCCCTTATACTCTATCTCCTAGAGATACTTTACTGCTAATTATATATTATTAAACCACCTCCTCTTCTCTTCGTCGCCGTAAAGAACCTACTCTTGCCTAAACTATGCCTACTTATAATATAGATCGAGGATTTAAGCCGCATAGTATGCCAGTAGAAGGTTAGTATCTTTAGGGAATCAATTCTGCCAATTTAGCTACTAGTTATTATAATACTTGGCACATTTTAACCACGCAGCATCTGCGCAGTTTTAAAGGTACTTCTATGTAAAGTTATTATTATCCTCAGAGTGGATGTTATAGTAGTGATCCTTTGTCTTGCTTATTTCTCGAAGAAGGCAGTTTAAAGTTAAAAACTAATTAGTAAGTAATATCTTCTTACCTTTAGAAAGCAAAGTTGTAGCATAAAAGTCTTTTAAAGTAAGTTTAATCTTTTTAAGCTTAAACTAGTACTATCTATTAAGTTTAAAGTTTATAATCCCTTAAGAGCCTTTCCTAGGTATATAATAAGCTAAGAAGATCTTTAAACGTTCCTAAACATTTAATGCCTATATAATTAAATAAAACTATAAATTCTAGTATGTTAAGTTATTCTAGATAAGCTTAAGCCCATCGAATTCAGAGAGATCTCTGCTGATAATAATTGCAGCTAACTCCTTACGGCGTTGTGGAGTAAGCCTAATATATTATATGAGGTTATAAAGCCAACCTAAACATCCAAATCTTTTCTAGAGCTCTTCTACCTTTGCATAGTCTCCGCGTTAATAGTGCTTTTCAAGCTTTACTAGATACTTCTTATAGTTCTGACCCATGAGAAATGCCTAGCAGCAGAGGTTAACAATATGGCCTAAGCAGCAAAGTCGGCGATAGCAACATTATTTCAAGTCTATCTATAGGCAGAGCTCCTTAAGTATAAATCTAATAGCAGTATTATTTAATAAGGTATTATCTAGCATAAAATATCTAATCTTATCTCTGCTAATATTATATTCTTTTAGCAATTTAAGAACAACTAATCTAAGATTCTTACTAATATATTTGCCATATATATATCATATACCTAAAACGGTAGTTCATTGCTTGCCAGTAGTATTAATTTATATAGTAATAATACCTAGAATAGCATAAGGGTTTAGCAAGGTCTAGAGATTAAAGGAGATAGAGATTCTACTCTGCGAGCACTAGAGGTCCTCTCTAAGCTGCTGCTTCTTTAATAGAAAGGCATCTATAACCCAACTTCGAATAGTTTTCGCTGCCTTTAGAAGGTAGTTAAGAAGTGCTGGATTTAAAAAGAAGAGTAGTTCTTAGAAATACTGATTTTCTAGTTAAAAGAAAGTAATATAATAGTACATAATCTAATAAATTAGAAGCTCTTTAAACTTCTCTATTAAGTCTTTCTAGAAGAAGGTATTAATAGTAGCTGCGCTTTTCTACTAATTCAATATAAACTTTTATATTAAACTATGTTTCTTAATACTACTCTAGGGATTAATCTGGTACTTCTATACTAGGTAATTTCTAACCTTAGAAGTACTATTAATAATAAACAATTCTTACTTATTCTTTCTAGCCATATACTTATAACAGTAATACACCTCTTTCTTATTACTACCTCGAATATATTAGAGGCCATACTTCTAGATATATAATAAACCTAGACGAAATCCCTTCTTTATAATTATCGCGCGTTTCACATAGGTAATACAGTCCTATACAAACTTATCCAGAGGTTCGTGATATCAAACAGGGGCTGGTGATAGAGTAGGGGTAGGTGACGACGTAGGGACAGGAGATAGTGTAAGAGACGTTGAATTTGGTACTATTATAGTCAATGGAGATGGTAAGGGTGGAGCTAATAACTCTATAATAATAGCATACAAGCAGGTTATTATAGACTTGATTGTTTTATGTAAGTGGAAAACTCAAGCTGTTCTCAGGGGCTTATAATTTCATTCCATACTTAATGTTCTAACTGCATTAGTCTAAGATTCAGCCACCCCGATCTATTTATAGCCAGACCGGTCCAGACTATTAAGACCGGTCCGACCATGGTCTTGAGAAATCCTCAGACCAGACCAAGACCAAGTCAGACCAGACCATTCCGATCACTGGTCACAGACAAGCCGTCAAATTCGTGACCTTGGGCTAAATAAAACACCAAAGACACGGAGACGGTATAACGTAATAGCCAAGGGTTTTGAGGCTTAACAGCAGATAGTAGCGGCGTATACTCTGAGGATTGCCAGCCTAGAGGAAGAATTGGCTCGGCTGAAGAGAGGGAAGAAGAGGAAGGCGGTGGCGAATCCTAATAAACGTTTTATGACTCTTAGAGAGACTCCAGCTGGTAAAGAGTCTACACCAGAAGGGGCAACTCAAAATATGCCTGTTGTGGTGGAATCTGTCTGTTCAAGCAAGCAGGAGTCAGAATCGGAGGCTGGCTCGGTCATAGAAGTCAGAGAACCACGCCCCACCAACCCACCAGGCGGTCGGGGGCGGCTGGTCAAAAGACCCAGGGTACAATAGATAAACCTTATTTATGATTTATGAACGAAAAATTTCACGGGTTTCTATTAATTTGGTCAAGTTCTGTGTAAGTGAAGTTGTTGATTTTTGGTGGTGGCTTTTTTATTTTGCTTGCCGAAAGAGGGGTTGTGGATGGTATGTGCGGGCCTTCACTGCGTACCGGGGCTGGATGGATGCGCACCCGGACAAGAAGAGCCGTGCCGAAGGTGGTGAGGGAGACATTGTGGACAACTTGTTTGACCAGATCCAGGAGGCAGAACCCGAGTGGAAGGCACAAGGTGATCGCTGGAGAGATATCGAGGTTGAATCAGTCTGGGGCACGTACATTTTACTGGCGAAGAGGAAGTGAGGACGAGAACCGCGAGGTCTTGACCACGGCGGATATTCCGCCAAGACTTAATAAAAGTGATCGATAGCCACGGAACAGATATTTATGCAAATAAAGATGCATGAGGAGGCCATAAAAGTTATCATAATACGCATAAGAGGATAATTAAACCACTACCATCCAGGACCACCTAATGGATAACCCCACCTAATGGATAACCAAAATTTCGCTCCGCCCACACAAAATCCAAATTTTAATGCATGCGCAAAACACGAGGTCGTCAATTAAAAAGCGAAGCTT